>PVLC010001222.1:41555-151876 GCA_004027655.1 Graphiurus murinus | reverse complement strand
AAAAAAAAAAAAAAACAAAAGAAGTTAGCCGGGCGTGGTGGCGCACGCTTGTAATCCCAGCATTCGGGAGGCTGAGACCGGAGGATCCGGGTTCGCGGCCAGCCTCAGCTACCTAGTGAGGCATTCTGCAACTTAGTGAGACTCGGTTTCAAAATAAAGAATAAAAAATAGGGCTGGGGGTATAGCTCGGGGGTAGAATGCCCCTGAGTTCAATCCCCAGTACCACAAAAAAAAAAAAAAAAAAGAAGTTAGTATCTGTATGCTTGTTGAAATGCAATGAATTTTAAAACAGTTAAGAATGTTCATTGCTTTGTAAGTTATAGTAATCGTCTGTGGGAAATAAGTATTGTCAAGTTTCATTTTACAATTCGTTTCCAGAAACACTCACTTCTCATACATTTGCTATACCCATTTCAACATTATTTGCAGAGTATTTGAACATCTAAGCTGTAAACATATAAAATTTCTATAACATTCACTTTGTTTCAATAGAATATTTCAACTAAGACATTGATTGGATCCACCAGTTTTGCTCAGTTAAAAAATGTATCAATTACTTTATAAATATGGCCACAGTGATTTTTTTATACTTTAATGAGGACATTATAATTAGCCATCATAGTGAGATTCAAAGTCATACCCACACCCATGCACACAGGTTTGGGTGTGTTTTCCTTCATGTCTCACCCCCTCCCCATACATAAGAGGGATAATTGGTGATACCTTCATAGTTGGGCACAACATCATTTGGATAATTTTTTTCATTGGTTCTTCCTTTTCCGGCTCCCTGCTTCTCTCTCTCCTCCCCCTCTTTCCTTCCCCTATTCCACTGGTCACTCTCCTCAATTATCTCAAGTCCCTTTTGCCTCCTAATTTCTCTCTAGCTAGAAAACATTTGACCCTTGACTTTTGGAGACTGTCCAATCTCACTTAGTAAAATATTCTCCAGTTCCATCCATATTCCTGAAAATGACATAATTTTCTTATTCTATATGGCTGAGTAAATTCATTGTGCATATATGTCATAATTTTTGTTATCTGTTCGTCTGTTGATGGGAACCTAGGTTCATTCCGTAATTTGGCTATTGTGAATTGAGCTGCTATAAACATGAATACACATGTATCATTATAATAGTATTCTGACTTAAATTCTGTAGGAAAGATCCTGAGGAGTGGTATTGCTGAGTCATATGGCAGATCCATTCTTAGTCTTTTGAGGAACCCCATGCTGATCCCCATAGTGGTTGTACTAATTTACAGTTCCAACACGGTGTGTAAGAGTCCCCATTTCCCACATCATTGCCAGAACTTACTGTCTATGTTCTTGATGATGGCCATTCTAACTGGAGTTAGATGGAATCTCAGTGTAGTTTTGATTTGCATTTCCCTGATTGCTAAATGATATTGAACATTTTTTTCATGTATTTATTGGCCCTTCCTATTTCTTCATTTGAAAAGTATCTATTCAGTTCAGTTACCCATTTTTTTTAATTGGGTTCATTTTTTAGTGTAATTAAGTCATCTAAAGTAAGCATGTTGTGAAATTAAAATATTTTTAATCCTAAACAGTATTAAATGATTTTAAATAAACTTTTTATATTCATGCCTTAAGCACAACTATAATCTTCCTGTATGGTGTTTTTTGGTTGTATTTAAGTAATTTCTTAATATAAATAGGTTTTTAGGCAATATGAAATGAAGAGCTAAGCAGTGATCTAAATAATTTGATCAATTCTGATAGAACAGACAATTACAATTCTAAAATGACTCTCAGGAAACTGAACATCTTGCAAGTATCAGCAGAATTTATTAATCGGTAGGTCATATGTCTCACTCTTTTATTCTACAGTAATAGAATTCTGAGGTCCTAAACTTTTGTTGTTTATATTGAGAGGTATCAATATGGTATCTCCTGTTACAAAAATATTTTAATATTAGAATCAATCATTTGGTTTGAGATATGCATGCATATTTTACTGGTTAACAAGTGGGGTAGAAATCCAGTTGTTTCATGTGCTCAGTTTGCATTGCTTAAAAATCAAGGCTTAGGAATTGAAGTATGCTCTGCCTTTTTACCATAGCTTCTCGGGACTATGGGTAGTATTATATGGCAGCTAAGTGCAGGGTCAGTACTCCAGACAGCAAGAGCATTATTAACTCAGCTCTGCTGTTACCAGGCCTGAGCACAGAGGGGAAGTGGGAGGCTTCACTGCAGTCAGAGGAAAAAGTAACAGCAAAAAAAAGTGAAAGTCAAACTTTTAAAAACAATAGTTGAAAGACAAGCCTGCAGTATGATATCTTCAGAGCCTAAAGAGAAAAATAAACAAAAATTGAACTTGAAACCAAATGATTTTTTATTAAAGCAACTTGTAAAAGATTTTACAAGGAAGGAAGGAAGGAAGGAAGGAAGGAAGGAAGGAAGGAAGGAAGGAAGGAAGGAAGGAAGGAAGGAAGGAAGGAAGGAAGGAAGGAAGGAAGGAAGGAAGAAATGCCTCAGATATAAGAAGTACTGATCAAAGAAATTGATGAATGCATAGGCAAACATTCTTAAGAACTATCTAATGAAATACTAATGTCTAAATCAGTGTGTCTTTAAAGAGAACAAATGGCACAATTAAAATGAAGCCTGCGTGTCAGGAAGGAACTAGTCAGAGTTAAAGTTGTCTAAGTCCTCTACTTTAGGAGGACCTAAAAGACCAACTTTAGACTTCCTTAAGTAGACATGGTAAAGTTTTAAAAGTGTTCTTAGTATTTTAGATACTACGTAATATCAATAACAGAATGAGAGAAAAATAGAATAAGAAAACAAACGAAAGTAATAAATTCAGAAAGCAGGAATTAAAGACAAAAGAATCATAAACACTCAGGAGAAAAAAGCAATTTAAGATAGTAGAAATGGGTATCTCAAATACATATTTGTTTATAAAGTAAGTTTTATAAATAATATATTATATATATACATATATGTGTATTTATCATGCCAGTGGGCTAAATGCATTAGCTAAAAGATGTCAGTTTAGATTAAAAAGAAAATAATCTTTTTTATGGGACACACCTAAAGTAAGAGGACTCAGAAAGGCCGAATTTTCTTCAGGATGAAAAGAGACATAACATGGCTAATGATAATTAAAAGAAAAGTGTGGTGGTTATAATGATATCATAATATAGTCTTTAAAACAAAAGCCTTTTTAGGGATAAAGATGGTCAGTGAATTACAAAAAAAAAAATCAATTTGCAAGAAAAACAGTAATTCCAAATTTGAATACACCAAACTGAATACCCTCAAAATATGTAAAGCAAAAACTGATGGAAGTACAAATATTGACTCATCCAATATCATAGAAGGACATTTTACATACTAATATCAAAACTAATCATTTAAACATGTAAAAATAGAGAAGTTTCCAAAAACATAATTTAAAAACTAATTGACATTAATAGAGTCTGAACAAAAGAAGCAAAGAACACACATTCTTCTAAAACATAAATGAAATATTTAAAACATTTTATCACTTTCTGAGGGAAAAATCTCAAAAATGCTTAGAATTGAGGGATAGTAAATATTCCTATAAATAACAATTCATGAGATGTAGTGTAGTTGATTTTATACTCTAACTGCTTAAATTAGAAATTGGTCTAGAAACTAACAGATAAACTCAATAAACTGAAAAGATGAGAAAATGTAAGAGCAGAGAGCAAAGAAATAGAATTTAAAGTTTCAAAAGAGGATCAACCTAGTCCAAGTTAATTCCTTGAAAACAGAAAAACCTTTAACACAATTGGTTAAAAGGAAAGCACCACAAATCATCAATACAGGAAATAAAAATGGAAACAGTTATAGGCTATAGCTATCTTAAATGACAATATAAATAACATGAATAAACAGTATTGATGACTTGGAAACCAGAAAAAATGGACAAACTCTGAGTGCAGTATATGTGTCAGAATACCATCTTTGGTTTGTGAGAGATATTTTCACTGGGTATAGAATCCTAAGTTGACAGTTAAATGTTTTTTCTTATTTTAAAAAGGTCACCTCTTATTTAAAAATGTCCTGGTTTGCATTGCTTCCTTTCGTTCTTATCTTTGTTCTTTAGATGCTGCAATTTTGTCCTTCTCTGGGCATGCGCTTATGGTATAGCTCAGCATGGTTTTCTTTGAGGTGTTTTGTTTTGTTTTGTTGTCCTGAGGCTTTTTCTTGAAATCTGTAGGTCTATGGCATTTGTCAAATTTGGAAAATTTCAGTCCATCATCTCCTCAAATATTTTTGTTATTTCCCCTCCCCCTTATCCTCACAAGACATATTTGACCACAGTTCACTGGTGCTATGCCCATTTTTTTTCAGTCACTGCTAACTCATCTTTTCTTTTATAGAGTCTAATCTGCTTTTAATCCTCTCCAGTAAGTTTTTTATTTAGAATATGATTTTGATTTTTTTATGTCTTCCATACCTCCACTTAATGTGTTCAGTCTATAATCTAAAAAAAAATTAGTAACTTGCCATGTCCTTTCCTACTCATTTTAGCATGTGTCAATTCCTTTTTTTTTTTTTTTTTTTTTTTTTTTTTTTTTTTTGGCAGCACTAGGGATGGAACCCAAGGACATTCTACCTCCGAGCTACACCCCCAACCCTATTTTTATTCTTTATTTGAAACAGGGTCTCACTAAGTTGCGGAGGGCCTCACTAAGTAGCTGAGGCTGGCTGTGAACCTGTGACCCTCCAGTCTCAGTCTCCGAAGTACTGGGATTACAAGCATGTGCCATCATGCCAGGCAACGTGTATCAATTCTTAATCTGTTTCTACTGGTTTACTTTTCTATGTATTAAGGGCTTTATCTTTCCATTTCTTTGCATGCCTAGGAATTTTTATTGGGTTCCTGACAGTGTGAATTTCACCTTGTCAGGAGTGGATATTTTTAGATTCCTATCTGTTCTGTAGACTTGCTCTGGGATGCGCTTAACTTGTTTGTAAACAACTGACCCTTCTGAGACTTGCTTTCAGACTTTGTAAGGTGGGGCCAGCACAGCCGTAGCCTAGGGCCCATCCCCCCCAGAACTGACACAATCTCCTTTTGAGAACTATATCCTTGGGTTATGAGGATTTTCTCTCTGACTGGTGGGAACACAGACAGTTCTTATCTTTGTGTGAGGAGACTGCTCCCTCAACTTCTTTCGGGTAGGGTAGCTCCTTCCTGTGACCCAGATAGCTTCTCTACACGTCTGAACATACTTGTCTGGAGTCAGATAAAGAATCACCAGGCATCTTCTGCAGATGGTAGAAGCTCTCCCTCTGAGTATCTCTCTCCTGCCTGGTATTCTGTCCTGAGGACCCCAGATGAACAATTCTATCTCCTCAAGGAATTGACCTTGACCGTTCCCAAGTTTGCTTTTCCTGCACTGACACCCAAAAAAACCTTACCAGGCCATATTTGGAGCATTTGTGCCCACAAGGTTTGTGTCTACCTCTGGGACATAATGCTCCTGTGCCGTCTGATGTCCAGCAGCTCATAAAAGCTATTGCATGTATTTTTCCAGTTTCTTAGTTGTTTCAGACAGAAGTCATTCAGGTGGCTATTGCACCATCATGGCTAGAAGCGGAAGGTTTTAAGCCTTGAGATTGTCAAATGCTTGGCTAATTAATATGCAAAAGTTTTTTAAGGGTTCCCTAAGTATATTATGTGTTCTTATGGCTTTCCTGAGTGCCAGTTCAGAACCTTAGCTGGAAGGATTAACTTTCAACTAAGACTCTTCGTGGAGACCCAGAAGAGATGGGTAAAGTTTCTGTGGTCTAAGAATTCCTAAGAGGTGACCTCTGGAGAGGTGAATGAGAAGAGGGAAAGAGGAGGGGAGAGAGGCAGCAGTAAGATGAGTTTCAGCTTTCTGAAGCTAAGTCTCAGAGAAGTCAGCAAAAAATATGTGCCTAATACAACCCCTGTTCTAACAATTATATCATATATATATACATGATATATACATATTATAAGCATTTTTACATATATAGATGTATTTCATTCTCACATAACTTTGTGAAATAAATTATTATCACCCATTTTACAGATAAAAAAAAAAAGCTATGCAAATTGCCTATGATCCCATAGCCAGAAAATCTGCAGATTTTGATTATGGCTTCATCTTTACTACATACTACTGTTAATGTTGGTCTTATCAAGTTTAGTTCTCAGGTGTAAAGCCCATGATCTACTAAAAAGTGAATTGCAGATACTGAGATGAAGTCACCAGGTATAGATACAAGAAAAACAAAAACAATCTGTTAAAGAGAGCAAGGCCATTAAGTCCTCAGAAACAGACCTTGCACTGAGAAGTTTGTCACTAGCACATTAAGAACGAAGGCTCAAATAGTAAACTGGTCATCAAAAAAAGTCTGAACCTATGTTAAGCACTTTTTTCTTAAAGCTTTGATTATACCGTATTTCTATTTTTAAAAAATACAGTTTTGCATTTGAATGATTCTCTGACACTGAAAGACTCTTGTCTTTCAGTTTTGAATTTCATAGAAATTCAAAGTTGAATTTCATGGAAATTTCACATGTCACAAAATAGTCCTCTCTTTTTTATCTCTTCTGGAGCCATTTTAAAAGGCAGGTAACTACTAAGCACACAAATGGCTTTTCGTACTCATTATCTGATGAATGTACTGGTTAATCAAGTCAACAGTTGTCTTTCTTGGTGTTACTTGGGGGAGGTAAAATGTGTTCTATGGAGACTTCTTATTCCTGAGCAATGCAGGACAAATCAACTAAGAATTGATTGAACTAGGAAATACTGTTCAATGATACTATAATAATATTAAACCTTCACTATGCTAAAAGCACCACATTTAAAAATCCTATTTAATCACTTCATTTTTTTTACTTCTTTTTTTCAAAAATGCTCCCCACAGTGACAAAAGTAGCATTTGGCCCCTTGCATTTCAAAATTATTTTCTAACAGTGTTCGTTGCAAGCTTCTCCTGGATCACATGTACAACATCCTTTTGAGGAGCTTTTCACTCCCCCCCCCCAAATATCCCCATCATATGAGACCAGGAGTGCACGTCTCCATGCCATGTGTCTTGGGAAGAATCTCACTTTGGTTTAGAATGTGAGTAAAATATCTAGCGTGAGAGGCAGTGGGGGATTAATGTCCCAGGAAGGTGGAAGACACCTGTAAATACTGTCTAGAGTAGAGGATTCTCCTAAGGACAGGCCTTACTGCCACTCAATGCCATCGACATCCCTCCTGCAAGAAAATAACTAATAACGTGAACATCATCTCTGAAGGTATGAATTGTGGACTTTGATTCTTTTCCTATAAATACTCACCTTGTGAAACGCCTCCACAATCTCCACTGTCAATAAGTTTTACAAATGCTATATATGAGTCTTTAATTCACTTCCGACTGCTTGAGGCTTATTTATTTTTTGGAGAAAGAGAAGCCGGGGATGTCGTTTGAAAATTCATGTGTAATTCACTCTTCAAGGCTGTGGTGTGCTCTTGGAACCACCTGCTCTTCCTGACAAATGGCTTTTCGTGCTCATTATCTGATGAATGTCCTGGTTAATCAAGTCAACAGTTGTCTTTCTTTTCGGTTGGCAACCACATGTGGTATCTCTCCTTCCTGCCTTCTTTGTGCACTTATTTATTGTCCCAGTCGGCTTCACAATTATTTTTCATGATTTCCTCCTACCCCCCTCCCACCCTTGCCCTTGAGTTTGGAAAATAATAAATACACTTCAGATCTCCCAAGTAATGGAAATCTTCGAGGAGTTAAGATGTGTCAAATCACCTTCCTCTATTAATGATAGCTCATTTGATACATCTCCAGAGCAGGGTTTGGGCAAACTTTCCATGAAGGGCCAGGCAGTAAATATCTCTGGCTTTTCAGGCCCTGTGATCTCCATCCCCCCCACTCACCTCTGCGTTGTGTTGTGAAAGCAGACACGGACAGTCTGTGCAAATGAATGACGTGGCTATGTTCCAATAAAACATTTTTTGCAGACACTGAAATTTGAATCTCATGTCATAAAATAGTCCTTTTTTTAAATCTCTTCTGCAACTAGTTTAAAAGGCAGATAACCAAATTTGCCCGCAGGCCATATAAAAACAGGCAGCTGGCAACACTTGGCCATAGGCATAGTTTCTGAATCCCTTATGTCAAGAATTGGCAGGATGTCTCCTTCCGGCTTCTCATCCTCAGCACTACTGACACTCTGGGCCAGGTAATTCTTCACTGCTGCCCATAGTCGTGGGTTTTAGGGAGATCAGAGTCATCGTTGGCCTCTTCTGCCCAGTAGATGCCATTGACTTTCCCTCTTCCTCAGGTATGATAATTGGAATGTCTCTAGACATCAACAAACAATGCTGAGGAATGAGATTGCCCTGAGAGAGAATGACCGGTCTAATCCACCCACAGCTTAGAGATGATGAGCTTGACCACAGGACCTTCTGAGAGACGGGCCCTGGGTTGGGCAGACCTGGATAGCTTCATGCATCACCTGAGAGATGTCCAGAAAAGACTGTGCTAATGACAAGCAAATTACCACTGAGAAGATCCTAGTCTTAAGGCAACTCATTGTGTAACTTGGATGGCGGTGCTGGAGCCCTTATGCAAAATATAGTTCTTGGATTTAAGACAGCACAACCCCTCTGTTTCTTTCTACATTCCTTTTCTATCTTTCTTCTTTCCACCCCTTCACACACAAACAATACAGTATGCACTTGACTCTGAACTACAAGAATAAATCTATTTTTCTTTCTTTTTTTTTTCTTGGTGATACTGGGTATTAAACCCAGGGGCATTCTACTTCCAAGATACTCCCTCTACACCCTCCAACCCTTTTTTATGTTTTGAAACAAGGTCTTGCTAAGTTGCTGAGGGTCTCTCTAAATTGCTGAGGCTGGCTTTGAACATGTAATCCTCCTGTCTGTGGCTCCCAAGTACTTGAATTGCAGGCATGTACTATCCAGCAGCAATAGAGCTAATATTTAATTAAAAGATTTCATTTATTTGAACAGAACATGTGAATAGTGAGGCTAGAGCCTCAGGATACATAATTTACATTAAATTAAAAGCCTAAATTAATTTATAGAAATCCTCTTCCCACATGAATTGCCCTTCTCTGCAAATTTCCTTCCAAATGCGCAAATTGTGACAAGCCTACTTCTGGCTTTTTAGATAGTTATTAAAGTCAAAAACACATAGTAGATATAGTTCTACCATGATTTCACAAAAGCATACATTCTTATTTTTCTCTACCCTTTTCAATTATTGATATAAACAAACTTCCACTCCTCTCTCTAGAATATAATTTTGCAGCAGCCTGAAAATATGAGATGGAAAGTTCCAGAAATAAACACTTGATTTGAACCACATGTTCTCCTGTGGAGCATAAGAAACCTCACAGCATCCTGTACCACCCCCACCTTATCCAGAGTAGTCACACTGAGTACCCCTTAGTCACTGAACAGCCATCAGTGATCAGGCTGACTGTCACAGTATCTCAGTGCTTATATCAAAGTAATCCTTATTTCACTTAACATGACCCAAATCCCAGGAATGGATAGTAATGCAAAGAAGGCCCTTGGGGAATAAAACATGAAGGAGATAAACTCTGGTTCTGTGTGGCAACCCTATAGGGCATATAGAAAAAAACTCAATATTTATAGAGTTTGGTATTAGCCCAGGTTTCAAGCATCCAGTGGGGGTCTCCAGACATCCCTCATGGAAAATGGGGACTACTATATTTATGTGGATAATGTGGGTCATGAGAATAAATATAAATGATAAATTACATAGTGTGATACGATGAAAATTTTAGCTATTATTGAAAATCTAGAATTAAATGAAAGACTTAAAAGCAATTTCTTAAGAAAGTTAGCAACTCAGCTTCAAGAGTGACAAAGACACTCTGTGTAGACCAGTGATTCTCAGCCGGAGGGTACTTTTCCCTCCAGGGGACATTTGGCAGTGACTGGAGACATTTTTGCTTGTCACAGCTGAAGGAGTAAGGTCTTCTGGTGCTATTTGAACAGAGGCCAGGAATGCTGCTAAACACCCACAGGGCACAGAACAAACCACCACAACTGAGAACGTTCTGGTTGAAAGCGTGAACAACGCCATAGCTGAGAAACCCTGGTGGTGACTTGGACAGTTCTGAGTTCTAAGTCAACTGTGGTCACCAACCCTGTCTCCTCTCTCACCTCCACAACTGCCTTGCCTCCTAGCATATAGCATTCAATATAAGAAGTGTTAGCAGTTTAGTTCAAACACCATTTCTTGGCATAAGTCTACCTATATAGATGGTTTTTCCAACATGGAGTACACCAGATCTAAACAATCTGAGCCACAATTATCTTCTAGTTTGAGATGTCTCTTCTTCCAGGTAGAGAAATATTATAATCAATACTTTTTTTTTTTTTTTTTTTTTTTGCAGTACTGAGGATTGAACTCAGGGGCATTCTATCTCCGAGTTACACCCCCAGCCCTATTTTTTATTCTTTATTTGGAAACAGGGTCTCACTAAGTTGCAGAGGGCCTCACTAAGTAGCTGAGGCTGGCCGCGAACCTGGATCCTCAAGTCTCAGTCTCTCAAGTATTGGGATTACAAGCATGAGCCACCACGCCCGGCTTTATAACCAATACTAATAATCCAAAAGGTCTAACCTACATTCAAAGATGTGACTTGATGTATGTGCCTATCTGCGTGCTAAAAGGGACATCCTAATTTTTATAGATTTTCATTTCTGTGCTTCTTTTTCTCTTCCCTTCAAAGTGTCTGTTTTGCTCTTGGGAACTGTGTCTCATAGACCATAAATATCAACTCTTCCCATTTTGAGAAACACTGGGAAACTGAAATAAATCCAAGACATCCCATCAGAGTTTCTCCCAACCCAGAATTTTCATGCCATTGGTTTAAAATCTTTTTTTCCTCCATATATGAAACTACATGCCGAAGACGAAATGGAGGTAGCACAATTACACCTTTTGACTGAATTATCTCATCAATGAAAGTATCACCTGGCTAATTGCATCTCATTAGAATTTGCCTAAAATAGAAAATAAACAAGTGCCTTATCCAAGTATTTTAATTTATGTTACACACACGTAAGCTCCCAATGAGTTGACATACACTGTAATTTATTTAAAAATAAAATTCAACAAGCCGTAGATGATTTACTCTGATCTTTTCCTTGTAAGTTTTATTGCCAGAATAAATTTCTTCATATGCAAAACCTGAGATAATGCCATAGCATTAGTATAGTTGGATGTAATCATTGTATGCTATAATAGGATATGGTTTCAAACATAAAAGATTGAACACATTGCCTAAACATATCATTGAGTTTTTATGTCCATAGTCTTCCTGCCCTCCATTTCATCCAATCTAAAAGAATACAGAAAATGTTTTAAAGACTTATGACTTGCTGTTATCATTATTAGCTTATCATTCCAAGAAGAAAATGTTTAAAAAAGTGGTAAATGCATTGAAATCTAGATTTCAGAATATATTTACTTTCTCTCCCATTTGTTTAACTTTTTAAGAAAAAAAAATGCTTTTATTTGGCAAGTACCAGTCTTTGTAGAAAGGTGAACCATGGAGTTGGCCAGATTTTTCTCATGACTGAATGATACTGACTACACTTTGAATATTTCTCACTGTTCACTTGTTATCTTGTTCCAATTTCTGGTTTCCTTCTTTCTAATCACATGGTTGGATTGCGTTTCCCTCTTGCTTGAATTGAGGTTCATGGTCAGGTGATTGGCTTCGGTCTATGATATGGAAGCAGAAGAAACACGTGTCTCTTTTGTGTGAAGGGCTTTCGGAGCCAGTGTTGTCTCCGTCTGCACCAGCCATCGCTGCAAACAATGACAGACGACTTAGGTTCTATTAGACTCCTCCTGCATCCCAGAATGTGGTAAAGAGCAGAGCCATCTTGCAATGGATGTACAGCAGACACAAGAAAGTCCCGTTTGCAGCCAGGCATGGTAGCGCACACTTGTAATCCCAGCATTCAGGAGGCTGAGACCGGAGGATCCAGGTTCGCGGCCAGCCTCAGCTACCTAGTGAGGCACTCCGCAACTTAGTGAGACCCTGTTTCAAAAATAAAGACTAAAAAATAGGACTGAGGGTATGGCTCGGAGGTAGAATGCCCCTGAGTTCAATCCCCAGTACCGCAAAAAAAAAAAAAAAAAAAGAAAGTCCCATTTGCTGAGATGTCAGGGTTGTTTGCTGTGTGGCAAATCTAAGCAATTCTGGACTTACCAACTTAATCATTCAAATTATGGATTTTGGGTGTAAAGGCCCCCAAGGAATTAGGTGGAAACTGAGAAGATAAGTTTAAGTAACTCTCTGCCCGTGCCTCCCCCTAGAATGTTAATCGTCCATGTGCTATTTGCTCTAAACCTTCATGGTGCAAATCGTATTTTATCTGAGAATGCCCTTATCAATAGCAGTGATGAAAATTATAAGCCAGGGGGAAAGGAGGAAGCAAACTGTCAGATGTCAACATGTGTGGAGATCTTACGATTGTGCTGTTATCATTGTTAGCTTATCATTCCAAGAAGAAAATGCACCCTATTTGTTTAAAAAGTGGTAAATGCATTGGAATCTAGATTTTAAAATATATTTACTTTCCCTACAATTTGTTTAAATTTTTAAGGAAAAAAAATACTTTTATTTGTCAAATACTAGTGTTTGTAGAAAGGAAAACCATGGAGACATGCTCCTTGCTTTGCACATGAGAAAGTGTATTCCCAAAATTGCTGTGTGAAATATCCTCATTACAGAGCTGTTTTCCTTGGATTCTTCCCCAAAAGCACGTGTGTGGGATGATGTGTGTGTGTTGGGCATGAGGCAGGAAGAATAAAGCAGAATTAAGGTAGAGATCGAAAGCATGCACACATATGATATATATGTGTGGGTTGACCATTCACATCACACATATACTAAGTACTGTGTTGGAAATAAGAATAAGATAAAAGGTTTTCCGTAAAGAAATACAAAAGCTCAATGGCAAAACAGAAAGAAACACATAAGGAAGTTAGTATCTCAAGAAAATTGATGCAGTTAATACTAGAGCACTCTGGGTTGTAGCAGTGCGGGCTCGTAAATTCCCAAGTGTGGTTTTGCTCTAGAGAGGGGGACCCTGGAAAGCTTCGTGCAGCCGGTGATATCTGAACTAAGTGCCCAAAGATGAGTAGCAAGAAGAAAAAGGTCTCGAGGAAACTGGGGCCTCAGAGGGAAGTGATTTTCCCCCAAGTATTTCTAAACAGTAGCAGTTTTAGAAAACAAGACGCATGGATGTATGTGGAGAAGTAGGCTTGTGGGAGCAGGATCAGAAACACCAGAAGTGAAACCAGTCACTGACCAAGAGATGGACTAAGAGTGAAGGAGGTGGACATCATGGGAGGAGCAGAAGGAAGAAATGAATGAACAGAAGAGACGTTGAGTCACTTACAAAGCAGAACCAGCAGCGGGAGCTGGGAGGATGAAAGCTAAAGGGGTTAAGACAGGGTTGAGACCAGCGGGACTAGAACAGTAATGGCATTTTATCCCTGGTGGCAAAGCCGAATAGGGTCCAATCAACACCTGGCCATCGAGGAAGCGAGGCTAAAGGCCAGGAGGAACGTCAGAGCTCGTCATATGTTCTTGCATGAATTATGGGAGGGACAACTTGGAGGGAAGAATTGCTGATGGAATCTTTCCCGATGCCTACAACAAAGGCACATTAAACAAGGCCAGGGAGGAGGACATGCAACATAGAAGCAAAAGTCATCAAAGGAAACTGAGGCACAGGAGAATGGGGATGCTCATGGTATAGCAGTCAAGAGAGGTTGAGGTTCTTGGAGGTGCGGGATCTGCAGGGTGAAAGAGAATGCAAAGAAGAGGAAGACCAAGGAGAAAAAGCCATCGGACTTGAAGTTTTTGTCGTTTTGTTTTGGTTTGGTTTGGGCTGGGGTTTTTTTTGGGGGGGGGGCATTCTGGTGGCTCCAGAGAGAGCATTTCATTAGATTTTTGGAAAGCTAAGTTTTAAAGGGATAAGGGGAAATACACAGAAAGATTGTATAGGATACTGATATAAGCTATCCATTTCAAAACAGTAGAATAAAAAAAGAAAATTGAAGCCTTTGGGGGAAGGCAAATATGCTATACCCAGCTGTTGTGTTTTGTTGTGATGTGTCAAGAAAGGAGGTATCCGAAAACAGTGGGAAACAGCTTAGGAAGATGCTAAAGAAAAAGTGATTTTTCCTAAATTCACGTAATAATTTATGGCCGACATTGACATTTTCTCATTTACATTTCATAGTAACATTAGAGAAATGATACGTAGTGTCAGAGCCAGGAGCAGAGGGGCCTTTCCCTCTGCCCTTTCCTTTAGAGCATACGCACATTTACAAAGGAAGAAAACTAGCTGGACAGATAGTAGATCCAGAAGGTGGGAGCAGAGAATTGTCTTAGCCCATTTTCTGTTGCTGTCAGTGAATATCACCAGCTGGGAAGTTTATAAAGAAGAAAGGTTTGTTGAGTTCACCATTCTGAAGAAGTCCAAGGGCAGAGGACTGGGGCCTGGTGAGGGCCTTGTTAGGTTGCTGTGTCATACGCCGGGCAATGCCTTCACAAGGCGAGACAGAGCATGCATGTCTGTGTCAGCTCCTCCCCTTCTTCTCACCCCACCAATGCTATCATGGGATCCTGACTCTTCATACCATTAATGTATGAATTTGGAGACTGAGTTTTCGACACACATTCTGTTGGAGGGCAGAGTCAAACCACAGCAGGAATTTAGAGTCACAAGCAGGTCAGGATTGAGGAGAGAAGGGAATACAGTGGTGGACCAGGGTTTACAGCTTTTACCCCCAAGAGACTGACATCCCTTCTCCCTCCAATAATGAAAACAGTCAAATATTCTGCTTCCCCTTCTTCCTAGCCTTGAAACAAAAGACCAGCAGTTGCTTATGATTATTTCTTAAAACGTTCAAATATGATCATGTGACTCTTGTCACTGGAAACTCTCAGAAGTCTATTGCAAAAGTGCAGGAAGAAGTATAATTCCTTCATGAATATCTACTGTGTACTCAGCACAGTACTTACAAGTCACTTGTGTTCTTTTTCTAGAAATTACATAACTTGGAGGTTTCCCTGAGTTGGGCTCTTTCCCCAAAAAGGAAAATAGAAAGATATTACCTCTCTGCCTTCACTTTCCACTGAAGTCAGTGCTTTTAAACTGGGGTTTGAAGCTGCCGAGGCGGACGAGACGTATTGTCACAGATCCAACCTCTTTCCAGAATGCCACCTTCGCATTTTAAGCAAATGCGAAAGTTGAAATTTCCCTTTGGCTGCAACAACTCACAATTGTGAAACAGTTTCACAGGAGACTTTCTGTTCTTAAGGCAATGTTTCTTAAAATGAATCCTCAGAAGACGGGGTGACTTCTCTCCTTGACTGCATTCCTTACTGTGGCTCTGGACGCCCATCTGTGCCCAAACCTGATTTCCTGCTGCCACCTGGCGGAAGCTGCAGAGCAGTCTCCTGGAAGCTCTGCTGGATCTAGCAGACGGGGCCCGGGCTCTTCCTCAGGCAAGGTGATCAAAGAGCAGGTCTTTCCAGAACACTCCCTTGCAGCGGAGGACTGTGTGAAAGGAATGTCATGTCTGACACCCACAACATTTCCCTCTTCTTTTATCTTCAAATTCCTGTGGCTTTGCATGTAATTCTTTCCCCCAAATGTCTTTAAATCACTATTTGTTCTTTCTTCTCTCTTTCTTCCTTTTGTCTTTTTTTCTCATTTGAAGTTGGCTAAAGGAGGGGAAGAAAGGGACAGGCGTTTAAATGTAAAGAAAATGGTGTTGCAATTCTATTCCTCGCTTAATTTCATTAGCTCACAGCAGTAGTACTTTAAGGATACGACAGGTCATTTGCATTTTGCTCATCTGAAGCTCTTGTGCAGAGAAATCATGAGGAGAGGGCCAGGGAGGGCTTTTATTGTGATCATAAATGACTTCGAGGAACAAGCATAGGTAGAAATGACGTTGTTTTGCTTAACGAAGTTTCATTCCGCTGATTTGGCTGGATCGTCTATCCAGGGTGATGGGGAAACAAGCTGGTCCTGGTATTAAACATCCCAATGATCCCTCCAGCTTTTTATTCCGTAATAAGTCAATGCTAGGTTTACAGCACCATGTGTTACCCACGACAGTCATTTAGTCAGTCAATTTCAGACCAGTGATAAAATTTGAGTAATAGGAGACCCAGTGTTGGTGCTCCACATTCTCTGAGAGGGGATGTCTATAAATTAAGGTTCCCAGGTACACGCTCAATTTATATTTAACAGCCATTACCCAGTGTAATATCTAAGTAAAACCAGATTATGACCTATATATATGGAAAACTAATTAAAGCTGTTGGAAACATCCTATTTCTCTTGGGATAATTTATTATAAATACATAGAGGACTGAAAATCTAGTACAAGTCAAAGGGTTTCTTGTCTGTGACTATTACATAAAGCTAAGAACATTTTACCAGGAAAATGGGGATTCTTAAGGATTGAGCTCCGAACATGAATTTTCCTACTTTTATAAGGACATAGCTTGGGTTATTAAATATCAGTGCTTTCCCAAATAGCTTTTTTTTTTATCCTTACAAGATAAAAGGCCTTGTAAGAAACCTCTCTTATTAAAACTATCTATATAATTGTTACTAATCAACTAACCACTCTGCCCTAAGAACGCTATCTGAAGTCATGTCAAAAGACTACAAGTCCCCTTTCAACTCCCCAAATGAAATATCATTAGTTGGCACTGCGATATCTCATCTTTCAATCCAATTTTTATCCATTTCGTAATTTAAAAACTTTGGACAATCTCAACATCTGCTAAGATTAAACATCCTTTGAAAGAAAAGACAAAACATTCCTGCTTTGGCCACACCTGGCGTGTGTCTACCTGAAGCATGTGAGGTCCTCCTGTGGCTCGCAGGTGTTATAGGCAGCAAGTAATGGGAAGGATTTAAGCTAACAGTGATGGATGGTGGGCACCGTCAAAGCAGGTGAAGGTGATGGAGTAAATGTGGGGTGTCGGGGCCCTGCTCTGTCCACCTCGGCCTCCTGCATGACCTAAAGATGTGGATGGTGCATCTTGGGTGGGCACTGCCGACTAGCAATGGAAGCATTGTAGTGACAAGGTCATAAACTGGAGTGCCCTGCCTTCAATGTGTTTCTTTTTGTTTGTAGAACACATTAAATCTGCTTGGCCCCCACCCCTGAGGTTGGCAGAGCATCCGAATGCAGGGTCATTGTAGGGCGCTCCACGAAGAGGAGGGAAGGAAGGGAGGAAGGCACAGGGAAGAGCCTTGTGTATTCTAAGTGAATTAAAGGGGCTAGTTCCTTCTTGTCACTTGTCGTCATTAGTCACCCCTCTGACTCTGTACGGCCAGGGAGAGTTCTGGGGCACAATCCAGTTGAAAAGGGGTTCCACAAACTTGAGGTAACACCAGTTGACGCTATCCAGGATACACAACTCCACGCAGATGCCCTTTGAAACCAACTCACTAACTCCCTTTGGCAAAAGAGTCACAGGCCTTCAAGAGGCAGCGTTCAGATCCCCCCTTTTAAAAAGAAAATGATAACATAACACAGGTGGTCATCGTTCAATCATATTATTCTGCCACATTAATGTTTCAATAAATTGCCTTTCTACTCTTATGTTAATTGAGTTTCTACCAGCTCTAAGCCTGGATCTGCCTCTGTTAAATCATTGGATGTTGTCTCATTTTGTCCCCAGACAACCTTCAGATGTTGAGAATAACAAAGAGTCTCAGGGAGTTTAATTTGTCCATAAATTTACTACAACTATTTGGATGGTTGAGGAGGATTTGAAACTACATATTAGGACGACTGGTACTTGAATGTCAAAGAGGCTGTAGAAAGACACTTTCTTTAGAAACATATATGTTTCTTTGTGCTCTCTTTAATGCTCATATTTTAGTTTTATGAATTAAACCATATGCATTTATTTAAATTAAATTTTGTTTCCCAAATAGCCACAGATTGCTTACCTTTTTACACAAGCAACAATCAAAACTTGGAGATCTAACAAATTGCATTTTCCAAACAAACATTAATTACAAACTCAAATTACAAAATCAAATGTTTCTAAGATAAAAATTTTGATATATACAGTTTTCCTAAATATTTTAAATGCTTTATAAGCATACAGAACAAAGTAGTTTTTTGCTTTGAAATATTTGACCCTATTCTTTCTGCCTAAGAATAATACACTGAAATATTTCTTGCGTAAAGTTCCACCAGTTTTCCAAGCCATGTACACCTTCACAGAAGATGTTGAGTGTGCAGTGCTCAGTGAACAGGGTTCTGGGTTAATTTCCAGCAGCAGCTTCATCCTTTTGTTCAGCAGTGATGGTCAACGTGTTATATTTTGTTTTCCCAACCCTCATGAGTTAGTATATACCATGACAATGGAAATGTCCTTATTTATATACTTGAATGAATCAACTACCTCCATATAACAATTTACACCTCTCTGACTAAACCCAAAGTTACTAGAAGAAAAGAGATAATAAAGATCAGAGCAGAAATAAATGAACTGGAGACTAGAATAATAGAAAAAGATCAACACAATTGAGTCGCTTTTCTTAAAAGATAAAATCAACAAACATTTATTTAAACTAAAAGAGAGAGAGAGAATGCAAATAAAATCAGATTTAAAAGAGGAGACATTACAAAGAACCCCAAGCACAACTATGACAAAGGTTGTGTGCAAACACATTGGATAACCTGAAGAAATGTATAAATTTCTAGGCATGTATAAGTTACCAAAAGTTAATCGTGAAGAAGTAGAGGATCTGAATGATCTGATAATGAATAATAAGATTTTTTTTTATCAGTGATAAAAAAAAGACTTTTTTTTATCACTGATAAAAAAAATCCTCCCATTAAAGAAGAGCCCAAGACCTTTGGCTTTACTGCGGGATTCTACCAAACATTTACAAAAGAACTAATACCAGTTCTTTCTAAACTCTTTCAAAATTTTGAAGAGAAAAGAATATGTTCAAATTCATTTTACTCAGCCAGCATTACAAAAGACAGACAAGAATACCACAAGAACAGAAAATTGCAGGCCAATATCCTTTAGGAACAGAGCAAAAATACTCAAAAAATACTAGAAACCAATCTCAACACCATATTAAAAGAAACATTCACCATTTTCAAGTAAGGTTTATCCCAGGAATGCAAAGATGGTTCAGTATATATAAATCAATGAATAGGATATACCACAATGACAGAATGAAGAACAAAAACCATGTAATCATCTCAAAAAATGCAGAAAAGGCATTTGACAAAATTTAATATTTCACAATAAAACTCTTTAAACATTAGGTATAGAAAGAATTCACTCCAACACAATAAAGGTCATGTATGAAAAGCCCACAATGAATATCATATCTAACAGTAAAGTTGAAAATATATTTTCTGAGATCAGAAAGATGACCAAAATGTCTACTCTTGCCCCTTTTGCTAAACGTAGTACTAAAAGTCCCAGTCAGAAGAATTAGGCAAAGAAATAAAGGCATCCAAATTGGAAAATAAGTTAAATTCTTTCTTTTTAGGCAATAAAATGTTATATATAATAAACCCTAAGTACACCACCAAAAAAAAAAAAACCTAAAAATAAGAGAAACACCCTAATGCACATGATGTACTTTCACAATCATATGAAAGTCAATCATTAAACTGAACTTGAGAAGGAGGCAGAGGGAAGGAGTAGGGAAGGAATTGGGGAAGGGTTAAAATGAGAAATGTATGCATGTATGCCTCTACCAGCTTGTACCTAGCAAAGATGTATGTTTATAATGCACCAATAAATAATAATAATAATAATAATAATAATAATAATAATAATAATTTTAATATTCAATGGTTACAAGATACAAATTCAATATACAATTATCAGCAGCTTTTCTGTATATTAGGGATAAACTATCCAAAAAAGAAATCAAGGCAATAATCTCATTTATGATAGTTAAAAAATATAAATAAATAAAATACTTAGGAATTGATTTAACCAACAAGGAATTGATTTAACCAACAAGGAGAAAGATCTGTATATTGAAAGCTATAAAACATTGATAAGCTGGGCATGGTGGCCCATACCTACAATCCTAATACTTGGAAGGCTGAGACAGGGGAATCTCTGATTTGAGACCAGGCTTAGCAACTTAGTAAGCCCTCGGCAACTTAGTAAGACCCTATTTCAAAAAAATAGGTTTGTACGTGGAGCTCAGAGGTAGAATACCCCTGAGTTCATTCCCCAGTACTCCCACACACACACAAAATCAATGAATAGATTGAAGAAGATACAAGTAAATAGAAAAATATCCAGATAATCCTGTGTTCATGGGTTGGAAGAATTAATACCGCTAAAATGTCCATAGTACCTAAAGCAACCTACAGATACAATGTAATCTCTACCAAAGTTCCAATGACATTTTTTACAGAAATAGAAAAAGCAATCCTAAAATTCATATGAAGCCACAAGAGATCCTGAATAACTAAAGCATTCTTAAGCCAAAAGCAGAAAACCAGAGGTAACTCAGTACCTGATTTCAAAACAGTACAGAAGTCGGGTGTGGTGGCGCATGCTTGTAATCCCAGCATTTGGGAGGCTGAGACCGGAGGATCCGGGTTCGCGGCCAGCCTCAGCTACCTAGTGAGGCCCTCTGCAACTTAGTGAGACCCAGTTTCAAAATAAAGAATAAAAAATAGGGCTGGGGGTGTAGCTCGGAGGTAGAATGCCCCTGAGTTCAATCCCCGGTACTGAAAAAAATAAATAAATAAATAACCAGTACAGAGCTATAGTATCAAAGTAGCATTGTACTGGCATAAAAACAGATGCATGGACCAAGGGAACAAAGAGCCCAGAAATAAACCCACATACTTAGGGTCACTTATTTTTGACGAAGCTGCCAAGAACGTACAATGGAGAAGGGACAGTCTTATTGATAAATGGTGCTGAGACAACTAGGATCCTGCCCCGCTCCCTCCCCTCCCTGTCCCTAATATTGAAATTGGCACTGACGCTTCACATATGCACATAGGATTGTTTGAACTGTTTCCTTCCTTGGGCAGGCTTCTCCCCTCCCCTGCTCCCTCCCCAAATTCCCTGCCTCTATTCTACTGGTCTTCCTCCTCCTTTATCTGAAGTCCCCTTTGGTTCTCCATTTCTCTCTTTGAAAGTCAAGGGTCAAATGTTTTCTCTTCCACCTATGAGAGAAAACATATGACCCTTGGCTTTCTGAGGCTGGCCGAGCTCCCTAAGCACAATATTCTCTAGTTGCATTCATTTCCTTGCAAATGACATAATTTTGTTCTTCTTTATCGCTGAGTAAAATGCCATCGTGTGTATAGACCACAGCTCTCTAACCCATACACCTGTTCACAGACACCTAGGCTGGTTTCATAATTTGGGGATTGTGAATTGTGCTTCTACAAACATGGATATGCATGTATCACTAGAATATTCTGGCTGCACTTCTTCTGCAAAGATACCCAGGAACGATAGGGCTGCCTCATCTGGTGGTTCCATTCCCAGCCTTCTGAGAAACTTCCAAGCTTATCTCCATCGTGGCTGTACTAATCACAATCCCCCCCAAAAATGTACAGGGGTTCCTATTTCCCCACATCCTCTCCAGTATTTACTATCTTTTTTATTCTTGATTATTGCTATTCTAACTAAATGGAATCTCAATGTAATTTTGATTTGCATTTCCTTGATCACTAATGATGTTGAACTTTTATTATATATTTATTGGCCATTTGTATTTCTTCCTTTGAGGAGTGCCTAGTTAGTTAAATTGCCCATTTTTATTGGTTTTTTTTTTTTTTTCAGTGTTGTTTTTGTAAGTTCTTTGTATATTCTATTTGTTTTTGTTTTTGGTTTTTTTTTTTTCAGTACTGGGGATTGAACTTAGGGGCATTTTACCTCTGAGCTATACTCCCAGCCCTGATTTTTATTCTTTATTTTGAAACCGAGTCTCACTAAGTTGCGGAGTGCCTCACTAGGTAGCTGAGGCTGGCCGGGAACCCAGATCCTCCGTTCTCAGCCTCCCGAATGCTGGGTTTACAAGCGTGCGCCACCACTCCCGGCTAAGTTCTTTGCATATTCTAGATATTAGTCCTCTATGAAAGACATAGTTACCAAAGATCTTCTCCCCTTTCTAACTTTCTCTTAAGACTCTTTTCTGTAAGTTCTGTTTGGAACAATATCCCAGTTCACAAAATTGAAAAATAATGTATTAAGAATAAAGTTACATAATTGGCTTATCTGGTTCATAGAAGGCAATTCATAAAGGACAAAATCAGGATGGGGGGGGGCTTTTCCTTTTTGTATGTATGTATGTATATATGTATGTGTGTATATATTGTGGTACTGGGGATGGAACCCAGGGGCCTTCTATCTCTGGGCTACACCCCCAGCCCTATCTTATTTATTTTTATTTGGAAACAGGGTCTAAGTTGCTGAGAGCCTCCCTAAGTCACTGAGGCTGGCTTCGAATCTACAATCTTTCTGTCTCAGCCTGCCAAACAATTTTCTTTAGATTAAAAAAAAAAGTCACCAAATAGAAATATTGGCTATTAGAAGAACACATTAGTTATAATACAAAACACACACACACACACACACACACACACACACACACACACACACAGAAACCTGAAGTTGGGAAAGGTTCTTCATTCTTTTTATAGTCTTCACTGTTGGCAATTTTATTTTATTTATTTTATTTTTTTTAATTTATTTTTTCAGCACGGATTTTTTATACATTCCTTGAGTACAACAGGGTTACATAGACATTTATGACATATCAATCATTGTCAGATCACAGATAGCACCACTTCTTTGTTTTACACGTATAACCCACATTCTTAACATAGCCTGGTAAAGCAAACTTTCTAGAGTCATAAAACCAAACTCCTTTAGGGTCATATATTTACTTTCTAAGAAGTAGGAGGGTCTTTCATCTACGCATCCTAGGGGCAATCTCCAAACTTCGAGTCGCCAATGTAGCCATAGCAGAAGAGTCAGTATAATCGCTCATATCTGCAGATAGCAACTGCCAGGGGGGAAAGGGCCCAGCTGGGCTCACTGTTGGCAATTTTAATACCACCCATTTATTGGTATGTCTGCTACATCTGTTGAACCGTCTCCACTGGAGCAGGTGGTAACCTCAAGGACACTACAAGCAAAAGCAAAGCCAGCCACTTACGAGGAGAAGGAGGAGACTGCCACCTGGCTCCCAGTTGCACTGACAGACACAGTGGAGTTAGAAGGCTAAGCCTAGAGGCCCGGGATCCAGATCAAACAACTTCCCTCAGATTCCACAAGCACAAAAAATGTAGACCATATGATTTTCGAGGAAGAGGTATTTTGCCAAAATTCCTGCTGCAGATCCAAAAATAAGGAAGGATGCAGACGTGTGTTAATAGCTGCAGAGTGGCCTGGGAGTCTTCTTTTCTGCCAGTGGGTTAGTTTAAAATCATCTGCAGTTGCATAAGAAAGACAAAGTAAACTTGGCCAGGGCTCCTTTCTGTGTCTGGAGACCCTGTCTGCTTTATTTCCTCAGGGAAACCGGTTTCCTAATTCTTACACGGCATTTGGTTAAGTGCTGACCAACAAAACAGATGTTATATTATGTTTGACAGGAGGGGAAAGTCCTTGTTTTTCTATTTAGTCTGGTGAAAGCACATCACCCCACACAGGGATATGCATCCGGTGTTTCCTTTTTAACGACTGGCGCAATTCCAAAAGAGCCACAGGCCAGGAGAGCACTAAAGCCTCCTAGAAAAAAAAAAAAGATGGGAAAGCTCACTGTGCATGGCTCTTGGCTCATATGGATGGAGCAACAGAGGCAGGTAGATTCCCTTGGGGGCTGCAAATCAACTGCATTCTGGAACTTAAAACGACAAGGGGGAAGGTCTCACTGCCCAGTCCCAAACCAACAGTTTCAAGTAAGAAAAGAGCTTTCACAGTGTTTTACGGAGGCTAAAAATCTTTCAGTGCAAGCACGCCCAGCTTGTGTTCTCTCCATGGATCTCCAGTTTCTCCAGAAGATATAATCCGGTAATGTGAGAGCAGTTGCTTCTATAAATACTTGGATTAACATTGGGAAGACAGGAAGCCAATACCATCCCTGCCAATGAGAGAACATGTTTACAAGTATGGGAATGACTTATTAGATATGCAAAGGGGAAAGACCTACCATCTCAATTTAAGATTTAAAAAAAGGCTGGGTTTGGTGGCGCACATTAGTAATCCCAGTAATTGGGAGGCTGAGACTGGAAGATCGGGGTCCGAGGCCAGCCTCCGCTACTTAGTGAGGCCCTCCGCAACTTAGTGAGACCCTGTTTCAAAATAAAGAATAAAAAATAGGGCTGGGGGTGTAGCTTGGAGGTCAAATGCTCCTGGGTTCAATCCCCAGTACTGCGGAAGGAAGGAAAGAAGGAAGGGAGGGAGGGAGGGAGGGAGGGAGGGAGGGAGGAAGGAAGGAAGGAAGGAAGGAAGGAAGGAAGGAAGGAAGGAAGGAAGGAAGGAAAGAAGGAAGATAGATTTTAAAAAGACACCAAGTCCAACTCCCAACAACAGCTTCATTCATAGTTCTCCACAGTTTTCCTCTTAAACACAGCAATTTAAGCTGGTTTCTCTTTAAGTGCTTTCTCTGAAGCACCTCCTGCTACCCATGTGGATTTCAGTTACTTTCTCTCTCTCAGCCTTGACTGCCTCATCTGCAGAGAGGACTCAGAGTAACCCCTGTTCCTGGGGACTTTGTGAAACTCCAGTGAAATGAGGCTCAATGCCGAGCACAGAGAATGACGCGTGGCGAACCACTGACGACTGTTAGATCTTCTTTATTATCATTTTCTTCACAAATCATAACAATTTTTATTACGTAAGAAGAAAAGCAGGTGGAGGGGGTGAATCTACCTCCACAATTTGTGGAGCATGTTTCTATTTTGTCTGTGATCAGAATTCTGGCTGTCCTGTGGCCCCATGGAGGATGATTTGGAAGAGGCGACCAGAGAGAAAAGAGCAATTCGAAAAAAGAACCAGGCTAACTTGAGAGGCTTTGGGGCTGGAAGTGACAGAATATGACCTCTGAAGTTAAATGGGCGCAAAGTAGACTCAGGTTCAAAGCAGACCCGAAGCCAGAGGTGAATGTGATATTCCCAGGAAAAGACCTCAAGCCATTCCAGAGAGGAATCTTGACACTTAGCTCCAGAACTCCAGCTCTAGGTCTGTGCTGGAAACACAGATGGGCTGATCAATGAAAATACAGTGGAGACGCTCACAGAGACAATGCAGAGAGAGAGCAGACAGGCATGATGGAGTTCCAAGGAAGATCAATAAATACTTAAGAGAGAGTCAGAGGCAGCAGAAGCGAAGGAACAGACCAAGAAGAAAGTTGTAGCAAGGGAACCAGAGAGAATAATGTGGGGAGGCTAACCGATCTTGAGCATGCAAGCACAGAAATCAAGGATACAGGCTGAGCGCCACGCCTTGGAACATCCTCTATCCTGGACCATGGACTAAACCCAAAGTCCTGCCTCTCAGTGGCCCTCGGAGAAGCCAGTTTGGCTCCGGGTGTGAAGCTGTGCCTGGCGAAGGAAGCGATGTCCTCCTGCATCAAAGCTTGTATGCCTGCCTGTGCAGCTCGGTGTCTGTGTGGTCTGCCAAGCAATTCCTCGTCGTCCAAACCTAAATCCAGAGCAAGGCACAAACCCTTGGCAGACTGTCCGTGCACTCCCTGCGTGAAGTCTCCGGGCTGGCTGCACCCACAGTAAGCGTGAATGCCATGCTTACCCTTCACAGACTTCAAAATAACCATCCTTCAAAATTAGCCAGGTTTCTAATAAGCAAGCCAAGAAGCACACAGACTGCAAGACAATGTTTGCAAACTTCTGCCCAGAAGATTGCCGGTTTCAGAAGCAGCCGGGGGCGCACATTTACAAAGGACCGGTTCCTGGGCCCAGGACTGAGTTATTTGAAAGAGCTGGACTGTGGCTTCAGAAGTTGGATTTGCCGAAAGCCCTGCAGATGATTCCAATGTTTACCAAAGTTTGTGAGCCACTGATTCCAAAAGAGAATAGCAGCTTGGGAGGTGCAAAAACAGCGCCCCTTGGGAAGAAAAAGGAATGTGAAGGGAATGCTGTATTTTTCCTCATGGTAAATAATCCTTAACGGGATTGTTAGGTATTGGGGAAACTAATCAGATCTGTCTTCTCGCCTTCCACATTATCTCAGCAGAGATTTTCTCCCTTCCTGCTCTGAGTTTTCTGCTTAATGCAAGTGCAATGCTTTATGGCACTTCAAGCTCGTGAAGCAGAGTGGGAACCAAATTTCCCACGTCTGTTCTTCAAAGAAGGATATTTTGAAATCTAACATTAAAAGGAAGAGTCATAAAATAGTTTAACCTTTTTTCATAGGAGGCGGCGGGTTATTTTCACACCGTTCCTCTTACTAAGCAGTTTTCAACTTACACTTCTTTTTTGCTCAAGTATAAAAATTGACCTTTTTTTCCCTACTTAAAAATAGCAAGGCCCAAATTTCATTGTCACATGTAAACTTTGGCAATGATTCCCCAATTTCTATTATGGGGGAAATTACAGTAGTTAATAGTCCACGGTTATTCTGCATTTGTCTTCTTATCTATTGATCTTTTTTTATATGCTTTTACTGGTATATTATAATTATGCAGCATAGTGAATTTGGAGCAATACATTTGTGCATACACACGTCATTTGCTGAATTTCCCAAATGTCCCACCTCGCTCCCCTCTTCTCCCCCGCCCATACATGGCAGTGATACCTTCATACTGAACATTTTTCTGTGTATTTGTGTATGCTGGCAATGAAACTAGTTTAACAGTAACTACTAGTTAATTCTTCTACATATAAATATACACCATGGATATTGAAATATTCACCTTCCCAGTCTTTGTGGACACTTGGAATCATACCTTAGAGACTGAGCAACTAATTTGGATGTTTCAACTTCAAAAATCTATTATCAAACTTTTTTTTGGGGGGGGGCAGTACTGAGGATTGAACCCAGAGGCATTCTACCCCCAAACTACACCCCCAGCCCTATCTTATTTTTATTTTGAAAGAGGTTCTCACTAGGTTGATGAGAGTCTCATACTTGCTGAGGCTGTCCCTGAACCTAGGAACCTCCTGTCTCAACCTCCCAAGTACTAGGATCACAGGCGTGCACCACCACACCTGGCTATCAAAATACTTTTTAAAAGGCAAGCATTGTCAAGCCCTTATAAGCCACCACCTTATGAAGGCTCAGTTAAAAATACCTGAGAGCGGGGCGGGTAGAGGTGGGACTGGAGATGCAGCAGAGAGATCAGAGCCAGCAGAGGTAGGAAGAAGAGCCTGGAGCCAGCCTCACCGTCTCTGATCCTAAAGACTCCCCCAGGCCTGCCTCTCTGCCTGGAACAACAGCCTGTGCTATGACAGCGGGCGAAACCTGAAGGACTTATCCCCCTAAGCAAGCACTGAAGTCCAAACTCACCTACCCTGCCATCCTGAGCAAAAGAGCTTCCCTAATGGGAAAGGTCACAATTTTAATATTCCTTAACAGGACTAAAGCCCTCCTTAGGCAACTGGGGAGCCAGATTGGATGGGTCCTGCCCGGTCTGATCTCCCTTTCATAGAAGCTACTTGGAAGCCGGGCATGGTGGCACACACCCTCATCCTCATACTTAGGAGGCTGAGACAAGATCGCAGACTCAAGACCATCCTCAGCAACTTAGCAAGACTCAGCAACATAGTGAGATTTCTGTTGGTAACGTGTAACTCGGAGGTGTAATGCGCCTGACTTCAATCCGCAGCACCAAAACAAAAACTACTTGGAGGTGTCTGAGAAGGCTAGAGAATGCCTTCTTCCAGTCAAATCCCATGCTCCAGGAAATGGGCACTGGGTGCTCACTAAACACCAGTTAGCAAGCTTGATAGACATCTTCGTGAAGTAGCGAAGCCCAGATTTCAATGGCTGTGAGAAAATTGAACCCGCCTCCTGTTGCTCGTCAACACCTGGTGTTCAGCCTGGCTCGGACATTCTCAGACAGCTTCTTTTTGAGCACAGGATACTAAGAAGCTGAAGCATCGCAACCTCTATAATCTGGCCATTCCATCTCAGCTACCAAACTTCCTATATATGTCATGTGCAACCAGAAAATGTGCAGCTGAAACTCATTTAAAAAAAAATTACAAATACTTTCTGACACACCATAGCAGAGACTTTGGAATCAAGAATTAATGAGGAAATGGTATGGAGACTGGTCTTTAGAAGCCTCCTTTGGCTATTAGACTGCCTAAGCCACAGCTCCCAAACTGGTACCCCCAACTTGGCGTGTTTCATTCGGTCAACAATGTTTAGTGAGGACCTACTATGTGCCGGGCAAGGTCAAGGTTCCAGAAATGGCAAAGAACAAAACATGAAATGTGATTGAATGCATAGACTTTATAGCCTGGTTCAGGACAAACAAACAACTTAGAAGTGCACTTTACAAATAAGTATTTTTGCCGGGCATGGTGGTGCATACCTGTAATCCTAGTGCTTGGGAGACTGAGATAGGAGAATTCACAGTTTCAAAGCTAGCCTCAGCAACTTTGGGAGGCTCTCAGCAACTTGGTGAGACCCTGTTTCCAAATAAAAAATAAATTTAAAGAATGGGCTGGGAATGTAGCTTGGAGGTAGAATGTCCCTAGGTTCAATCCCTAACACCACAAAAAAAGAATTAATAAAATAGAATAAAATAAATCGATATTTTAGACAGTTTTATATGTTATAGAATGGAATCAATGGCCAAGGGTGAGTTTAGATGTGATTTTTCTCCAGTAGCCATAGATCTCAGGAGGCGACGGCCTTCCACCCGGTAGGGAAAAGCCCACCCTGCTGAGAGGTGTGGGGAAAGTTCTAGAGAGAAGCAAGCCCTGAGGCTGAATGAGCTCAGTTCCTCAGTTCCCCTTCGAGGAACAGAACGAAGGCTGGGGTAGGGGCCATTTAGTGCACAAAGGAGAGAGTGGAACAGGATATCTGAGACAGAGACAGAATCGGGAGTCCCTTCACTGCTGCATCTCCCGGGAAGTGCAGGGCTGCGTGTGACATGCGGGTTCTCAGTAGACAGGAGACCCAGGGTGGCTGTCCTGTTCCCAGGGTTCCCAAACCTCACAGAACAAGAGCCTTTGAATCCCCTTAGCTGAAATGTGGAGAGGAGGATGAAGAGGGCTCGACGGGCTCCCGTCAGATGGCAGGGAAGTCCAGAGTGAGAGCTCAGAAGACCTGGCTGCTTGGGCTCCGGCATCATTTGCCGTCAATCCCACAGGGATGTGCTAGGGGACATACTCTCTGAAGACAGCCGCGGGGAGCCAGGGAGCGGAGGGAGCCGCTCTATCAAAAGAAGACAGGACCTTTGTAGGAGGGCACCGCCATCGAAGCCATGAGGCCGACCTAGGTTTAAAAGGAAGCCCTTAAGAGTTCGTACTAAGCTCCCTGGGCTTCAGTATCCTTTTCTGAGACGCAGAGATAGCAGTAGCATTCCCAGTGAGGTGAGGCTCGCCTGACATAACACTTGTATTAAAATACTGTACTGCCCAGAACGTGGGAAAGGGTTGATAGATTTTAGCTAATATTCATAACTCTGCAAAGACCAGAATTTTAAAATGTTTTCATTACGAAGCATAGAATCTAGCCAGGCATGGTGGTGCATACTTGTAATCCCAGTACTTGGGAGGCTGAGACAGGAGGATTGCAGGTTTATGGCCAGCCTCAGCTGCTTAGTGAAGCACTCTGCAACTTAGTGAGACCCTGTTTCAAAATAAAGAATAAAAAATAGGACCAGGGGTGTAGCTCAGAGATAGAATGCCCCTGGGTTCAATCCCCAGAACCATTAAAAAAAAAGCACAGAATCATTCTTTCTGAACTTTTTATTGGTATGTTATGATTATACATAATACTGAGACCTATTGTCATTCATAAGTACATGCATATAACCGAATCTGGTAGACTTCATTCCCTACTTCCCTTTTCCCTTCCCTCCCCCCTCCCCAGTCTCGGTTCTCTGCTCTGCTGGTTTCCCTTCTATTTTCATGTGATCCCTTTTATATTTTTTATTTTATATTTTTCCTTTTTTTTCTATTTAGTTTTCATATATGAGAGAAAACATACAACCCTCGGCTTTCTGAATCTGGATTACTTGACTCAACATGATGCTCCCCGGTTCCATCCTTTCCCCTGCAAATGACACAGTTTGGTTCTTCTTTATGGCTGAGTGAAACTCTGCTTGTTTTTATATACCATATTTCCATTAACCATTCCTCTGTTGATAGACACCTGGGCTGGTTCTATAACTTGGCTATTCTTAGTCTTTCTTCTATAAACATGGGTATGTATGTATCACTATAGTATGTTGACTTTAATTGTTTGGAATAAATACTGAGGAGTGATGTAGCTGGGTCATATGGTGGTTCCATTTCTAGTCTTTTCAGGAACCTCCATATGGATCTCCATAATGGTTTACTAGTTTACAATCTTGCCAAGAGTGTATATGTGTTCCTGTCCCCCCACATCCTCACCAGTATTATTATTATTTCCTCCTCTTCTTCCTTCTTTCTTCCTCCTTCTTTCTTTCTCTCTCTCTCTCCCCCCCCTCCTCTGTCTCTTTCTTTCTTTCTTTCTTTCTTTCTTTCTTTCTTTCTTTCTTTCTTTCTCTTTCTTTGTTACTGGTGATTAAACCCAGAGGCATTCTACCTCTGAGCTGTCCCCCATACCCCTCATTCCTATTTTACTTTTTATTTTAAAACAGAGTCTCACTAAGTTACTGAGGCTGTCCACGAACCTATAATCATCCTGCCCCAGACTCCCAAGTACTGAGATTATAGAAGTGTGCTACTCACTGTACCTGACTCTAAGGTATTTTGGTGGGTATGGCACTGGATCTGTAGATTTCTTTTGGTAGTGTGACCATCCTGACAGTATTAACTCTACCTATCTAAGAGCATCTGAGGTCTTCTAATGTCTCTTTCAATTTTTTCTATGGTGTTCTGCAATTTTCATTGTAAAGGCCTTTCACCTCCTTGGTTAGATTTATACCTAGGTATTTTTTAGGCTATTGTGAATGAAATTGTTTTCCTCATTGCTTTTTCAACTGATTCATTAATGGTATATAAAAGATATTGATTTTTATGTGTTGACTTTGTATCCTGCTACTTTGCTGAATTTGTTTTTCAGTTCCAGAAATCTGGTGGGAATTTACAGTTTGACTTCTTTTTCTATTTGTATCTCTTTTATTTCCCTCTCTTGCCTAATTGCTGTGGTTAAAATTATAAGTACTATAATGAAGTGTTAAGAATGGGCATCCTTGTATTATTCCTGATTTTAGAGGAAATGCTTTCAGTTTTCCCCCATTTAGTATGATCCTGGCTTTGGGTTTGTCATATATAGCCTGTATGATGTTGAGGTAAGTCCCTATGTCTTTAGTTACTTCAGTATTTTTATCATGAATGAGTGCTGAATTTTTTCAAGGGCTTTTTCTGCATCTATTGAGATGATCATGTGATTTTCTTCCTTAATTCTACTTGTGTGATGGATTACATTTGTTGATTTATATACATTGAACCATCTTGCATCCTTGGGATGAAACCAATTTGATTATGATGTATAGCCTTCTTATGTGTTTCTAATATGATTTGCTAATATTTTTTTTTTTTTTTTGCAGTCCTGGGGATTGAACTCAGGGGCATTCTACCTCCGAGCTATACCCCCAGTTCTATTTTTTATTCTTTATTTTGAAACCGAGTCTCACTAAGTTGTGGAGTGCCTCACTAGGTAGCTGAGGCTGGCCGCGAACCTGGATCCTCCGGTCTCAGCCTCCCGAATGCTGGGATTACAAGCGTGCGCCACCACGCCCGGTGATTTGCTAATATTTTTTAAGAATTTTTGCATCTATGTTCATCAGAGATCTTGATCTGTAGTTTTCTTTCCTTGATGTATCCTTATCTGGTTTTTGTATCAGGGTGATACTGCCTTAATAGAATTGATTTGGAAATGTCTTCTCTCTTCCTTTTTATGGAAGAATTTGAAGAATATTGACATTAATTTTTCTTTTAAAGGGTCTAGTAGAATTCAGCTGAAAATCTATCTTGTCCTAGGCTATTTTTTAGAGGCTTTTTATTGCTCCTTCAATACTTGTTATTCATCTGTTTAGGTTAACTATATCTTCTCAGTTCCATACCTTTTCAAGGAGGATATGTTGGTATTGCATGTGTCTAGGAATTTATCCACTTATTCTAGGTTTTCCAATTTATTTGAATATGTTTTTACCATAATCCCTAATGATCCCCTAGATATTTGTGATATCAGTGGTAATATCTCCTCTTTCATCTTTAATTTTATTAATTTATGTCATATTTTTCTTTTGATTATTTTGTCTAAGGATTGATCAACTGCATTTTTCTTTTGAAAGAACAAATTATTTGTTGCATTTATCCTTTGTATTGTTTTTATTTCTCTATTTCATTAATTCCAGCTCTGATCTTAATTATTTATTTTCTTCTACTAGTTTTGGAATATGTTCTTGTTTTTCTAGGACCTTGAGATATATCATTAGACTATTTATTGATGATCATTCTGATTTTCTGTATAATCACTCATAGCTATGAACTTTCCTTATAGGACCACCATCTTAGAATCCCAGAGATTCTGTATGTTGTGTCTCTTTTCTCATTTGATTCTAAGAATTTTTAAATTTATCCCCTGGCTTCTTCTATGTCCCATTCACAATTCAAAAGTATATCACCCAATCTCCACAGGTCTGTGTAGTTTCTATAGTTTTTTTTTTATTTATTGTTGATTTCTAGATTCCTTCCAATATGATCTGATAAAATACAAGGAATTATATCAATATTTTTGTGTTTGCTAAGACTTACTTCCTGACCTAAAACATGGTCTCTTCTGGGAAAAATTCAATGAGCAGCTGAAAGAGAGTTAATTTGCTATTATTAGATGAAATACTCTATAAATTTCTGTTAGGTTCATTTGATTTATAGTATTTATGGTTTCAAATGTTTTTATTTTATATCTAAATGACCTATCTTTTGATGAGAGAGGTGTGATGAAATCACCCAGTGTTGTTGTACTGGGATCTCTCTGTGCCTTTATGTTGAGTAGTATTTGTTTTATGTAATTAGGTACACCAACATTTGGGGAATAAATATATGCTATTGTTATATCTTCTTGTTAGGTTTTTCCCCAGTATGAAGCGAGCTTCTTTGTCTCTTCTGATTAATTTTGGCTTGATGTCTGCTTTGTTAGGAGAGTAGCTACTCCTGATTGCTTTCAGGCTTTGTTGGCATAGAATATCATTTTATATCCTTTTACTTTCAGCCTGTGGATGTCTTCACCTGCAATGTGTGTCTCTTATAGACAACATATAGTTGAGTCTTGCTTTCTAATCCAATCTGCCAGTCTATGTCTTTTAATTGGAGAGTTAATACCATTTACATTTAGTGTTACAGAAAGATGCTTATTATTTCCTGCCATTTTGATGTATTTCTAATGTTTAATTTGGTCTTAATTCTCATTTGCTCATCTACTCTCCTAATGAGATTCATACTTTTGTGAACTCTATAGTTTGTTTTTAAACTACCATCCCATTTACAGAATACCTAAAAAACTTAAATTAAGTAACAAATATGCCCTAATTGATAACTTTGAAATAAATATTTGATTTTTAGAGTTCTGTTTGTTTGATTAAAGTAATAGGTGAGTGATTACTGATAATATTTGTTAATATTATTGATGAAAATAAATTATATAATAAGCTCTATATTATGACTTCCAAATATTTTAATACAGCTGTGTCAATTTGAGATAGTTGCATAATTGAAAACCTGGGACTTAATGAGTTAATTTCTTTTGTGTTTAGTATTTATTTTCCATAATGTTGAATTAATAGTCATAGATTATTTTGGTCTATGCTTATATTAGAAAGTTTTATTTCACCTTCAATTTTGAAGGATAGCTTTGCTGGATATAGCAATCTTGGTTGGCAGGGGTTCTTTTTGCTTTGTTTTGTTTTTAACAGGAATATATCAATCCACATACTTCTGGATTTTAGGGTTTCTACTTATAAATTAGATGCTTTACTGATTGGTTTACCTCTAAATGTGACCTGATATTTTTCTCTTGAACCTTTTAAAATTCTATTTTTATTCTATACAGTTGGCTTTTGAATTATAATGTATTGTGGAAATGTTCTCTTTTTTTTCTTATCTACTTAGGGTTTTAAATGCCAGCTCTATCTGTATCATTTCCAAGGCTTAGAAATCATTCTGCTATCATTTCACCAAAAAAATTATCAATGCCATTTCACTGAAAAGATTATCAATACCATTAACTCATATTTCTGTTTCTTGATGCCAGTGACTCTTAATTTTCGCCTCTTAATGTTGTGCCATAGTTCCTGTATATTCTAATCATGGTTTCTTATTTTTTCTTTAATACTATCTTAACACTCAAGGCTGGTCATCTTGTCTTCAAGTCCTAATATTCTGTCTTCTACTTGATTTAATCTGTTGCTCACATTTTTGAACTGAATTTTTATTTCATTCATTGTCTTTCTTTCATTTCCAAGATTTCTGTTTGATGCTTTTTAAGAATCTCTCTTAATTGAAATGCTCCTTCACCTTTTATATTTTATCCCTTAGTTTATTCCTTAGATATTCCTTAATCCATTAATAATTCAGCAATAACTTTTACAATCAACCTTTGAGGTTCTTTGTCCAAGATTTCATCCACTTCAATATCTGTAGACTTAGTTATTGGAAGTGGGGGGGGGGACTATAATTTAGGAGTTACCTTGTTGGCCTCTATCCTCATGTTTTCCACATCTGTTCAGATGGATACCGCTCCCTCTTTTATGTGGGGGTCCTTTATTGAGTAGTTATTCCTTTATAATAAGCCCAAGGCTGAGAGTATATCTTAGCTTCAACTCACCTGATCAGCATAATCAAACTATTAAGTTCAATCACAAATACCACTTTGAGAGGATAAAGTAACCAACAGCAATAGGGATAATTTGAGAACAGGTCATCTATCAACATATGTTATAAAAGTTATTGTTAATGTTCTCCACAACTCTATTATCCAAGGAGAAAAGTGATTGAGAAATAATATAAAATGGGCTGAAAAGATTAAGTATTAATTATAGTATACTAAATTGAATTGAAAACTTTTAATTTAGGTATAAAAATAAATTAAAAATGGTGAGAGAGAGAAAGGAGACAGAAATTAAAATGAATATAAAAAAATGAGCCAGGCATGGTGGCGCATGCTTATAATCCCAGCATTTGGGAGGCTGAGACCGGAGGATCCGGGTTCATGGCCAGCCTCAACTATCTAGTGAGGCACTCCGCAACTTAGTGAGACCCTGTTTCAAAATAAAGAATAAAAAATAGGGCTGGGGGTATAGCTTGGAGGTAGAATGCCTCTGAGTTCAATCCCCAGTACCGCAAAAAAAAAAAAAAAAAAAAAAAGAATGAAAAAGGGAGAAAGGAATGGAGATGAGATTAAAGAGATATCAAGAGAGGATCAAAATAATTGACAAAATATATAAAATTAGACAGAACTCTGGAAAAACACAAAATATGAGAAGACACTGGGAATTGGTTTATATTAAGTAGCTAATGTAATAATAGCCATAAAAAGGGTTGGTTTTCCTCTTGCTGAGATTTTTCAAATGGAAACACTTCTTTCCAGGGTTTTAATTTTAGACTCTCCCAGCTGTAAGGAAGCTTGTGTGACTCAAATACCACGCTGTTTGTTTGCCTCAGGTCTACCCCAACTAGTCAAACTTGTTAGGAAAGTGTACGCTGAGCTGCACCCCCTCCTTGCCTGGCAGGATCTGTTAGGGGACCATCATCTGATTCAGAGGAGACTTCACCCTCAGAGTGGCTTTGTTACTGTGAGTGGCGGTGGCAGTGTTAAGTCTGACAAGACTGTTGGCCAGCCTTCTCTCCCACAGCCTGCAGACTGACCTGATTGCACCACATTCCTTGTTCAGAGAGCCTCAATTTCTGTGATGGGGTAATGACAGATGCATCGATCTGTCCTTCAGACCCCAGACCCTTCTTAACATTGAAGACATAACAGAGGTGCCACAGTAGGCTCTTTCTTTCCACCTGGTCTCAGTCTGTTCCAGTTCTGCCCCCACCAGCCCCATTCCTTATCCCAGAGATCAGACCATGAATGCCAGATGAAAGACCTCTGTACTTTCTCTGCTCTATAAAATGGATAGAACAGCTTCTCCTAAGTCTATGTTACAGTCTCACTTATGTGTCCAGACTGACTCGGGGCATAGACACCCACTGATCCAGAGAATAACAAAGTCAAAGCATCTATTTTTGTCTTAGGCATTCAAAAAGCAAGATTGAGATGTAAGACAACGCAAGTGTAAGAATAAGACAAAAAAGAAAAATATGAAAATCAAAAGTAAACTGCAAGGGTTTCTAGTTTCCTGTTTAGGATGTCCAAACAAAGAGTCCTTTTTGAGCTGTTGCCACAACTCTGCTCCCCTTTCTCTATCTCCACTGAAGAGTGCCAGGACTTTACACACACACACACACACACACACACACACACACACACACACACTCAATTTGCCATATATGAATTTGCCTTCTGCTCAGATTGTGATTTTTTGGATAACAGAGTCCATTTATCTTAAACTCGGTGGGAGAAATTCAGCTCATTGGAGCAGAGCTTCCCCTCCCGCCGAGCCACTGAGCATCCAGAACCGCTGTCATCTATTCCTCGTATTAATTCTCTATCTATTCTAGAAACAACTATTTCTGGTTTTCACTTGGTTGCTGGCCCTCTGATTTGCCTGTCGTGTTTTCTCCACAGCCTGCTTACCTTAATATTCCACCACAGGACTGTTGTTTTAATTCAGTCCTGGGGAGCTACAACAATATTGCAGGTTCCCTTGATTTGCCATTTTTCACCTTTTATTGTTTCTAGAATCTTAGTGGTATAAGTTTTTTTTTAAGAAAAAAATGCTTATGATGAGTGAAGTTTCATAATAAGAAGAAAGCTTGACCATGTCATTGACTGTTGTTGATTGGTTGGTTGGTGGATTGATTGATTGATTGATTGAGCAGTTGATTGGTTGGTTGGTTGGTTGATTGGTCAGTCGATCGGTCAGTCAGTCGATTGGCTGGTTGGTTGGTTGGTTGTTTCATTGGTTGTTTTGTTGTTTTGGTTGGTTGATTGGTTGGTTGGTTGGTTGATTGATTGATTGATTGATTGGTTGGTTGGTTTGTAGCTCATAGACCATTTATAGTAAAGAAACGCATCTGAGCCGGGCGTGGTGGCGCACGCTTGTAATCCCAGCATTCGGGAGGCTGAGACCGGAGGATCCGGGTTCGAGGCCAGCCTCAGCTACCTAGTAAGGCATTCTGCAACTTAGTGAGACTCGGTTTCAAAATAAAGAATAAAAAATAGGGCTGGGGATATAGCTCAGAGGTAGAATGCCCCTGAGTTCAATCCCCGGTACCGCGAAAAAAAAAAAAGAAACGCATCTGTTTCAGTCAACATTCTCACTGTCATGATCCAGAAAACCTGACCACACAACTTAAAGGAAGGAAGATTTATTTGCTCACAGTTTTTGGAGATTCAGAGTTTCAGTCCATGGAAGGCTGGGTTTGAAGAGCTCAGAGCATAGCATTGGGAAGCAGAGGCAGGGAGAGCACAAGGGCTCTGCTCTCACATTCACAGAGGCCAGAAACTGAGAGAGAAAGAGAGAGCAGGGGCAGGAGAGACTTTATATAATCCCCAAGGCCACACTCCCAAGGACCCCTCCTTAGCAACCAAGCATCACCTCCAACATTGCTACCTGTTTCTGTGAGGGCTGCTGGGACATTCTGTTCCCAAACAATTACAACATCGGTAGCATCCAGGCCTCTCCGGTGAATATGGCAGCCTCAGGAATATGATTCTTCTTCAGTACAAGTGAAAATGCCCTTTTTTCCCATTGGGGCTGCAGTATGGGTTTCAGATGCGGCCCATGGATGTATAATCCCAACCTAAAAACGGAGCTCTCCTCTGCCACATCTGCATAGTCTTAGGATGGACTTTCTCTTCAGAATCATAGTCCAATAACCCAAAGTGATGGAGGATATCTAGCCTTTCCCACGGCTCTTCTGGAGCACCAGAGGTGCTTTACTGCATGGGTCATCACCCGGTAGCCTCTCTTCCTTCTGCTCTAATCCCCAAGCTCCCGTCCTGCTGCCCTCCTGCACACAGCCTACCTGCTTCCCTGCAAGTCCCCTTCTAGAAGCTTTCCTGGGCTCTTGTCTCTCCTTCCCCTCTGCTTCCCTTTCTCATTCTTTACCTCCACTTTTCCCCACACACAAACACATACACACACACACACACACAACCTAAAGTGTTCTACACTTAGGGCCATAACAATGTAAATTGTAAATTGCCCATCTATTATCCACAAAGGCAGCCAGTGTTAAAATTTGATGTGAATCAAATGCTAGGCTTCTGTATTTTACTGTGCTCAAATACACGTGTGTGCATGTGTGTGTAATGTGTGTGTGTAGTGTGTGTGTGTGTATCAGGCACATATATGATACACATAGATACTTTTAACAAAATGGAGCTATGGTATACATTTTATTTTGAAAATAGTTTGCCACTTAGCAATATACAATTGACAATTTACACACATCTATTTTATTTTATATTACATGTATTATATTATTTTATATTATACATATTATATTTTTTATTCAAATAAATATTTTTATTCACATATATACCATAATAAATGTATACATTGTGGTCATTTCCATTTTTTTACTATTGAAAACCTTTTAAATGTGTTTAAATTATCCAAATCCTTGACATACAAACTAAAAAGTTGCTTCTACTGGGAAGGGTATTATATGTATGGTATGTGTTGTGTGTGATATATTGTGATGTGCATGTGGTGTCTGTGGTGTGTGGTGTGGTACATGTGGTGGCTATGTGGAGTATGTGCGTGTGATATGTGTATGGAAAGTATATGTGTAAGTATGCAGTGTGTGTTTGTGTGGTGTGTGTGGTATGGTATATGCTTGTGGTATATATGGCAGGTGTGTGTGTATGTGTACAGTGTGTATATGTGTGTGATGTATATGTGCTATGTGTGCATTTGTGGTACGTGTGTGGTGGATATATGTGTGGTGTATATGTGTAGTATGCATGGTGTATATGTGTGGCATGTTTGTGTGGTGTGTAGTTGTTTGTGGTACGTGTGTGGTTGGTATCTCTGTGGCGTATATGGCATGGTGTGTGTTTGTGGTGTGTGTGGTGAGTATGTGTATACGTGTATGGTGTGTGTATATGTGTGGTGTGTATGTGATATGTGTGTAGTGTGTTTGTGTGGCATGTGTATCTATGTGGTGTATAAGTGTGTAGTATGCATGATGTATTTGTGTAGTGTGCATGTTCGTCGTATATGTGTGGCGGGTATCTATGTGGTGTGTGTGTGTGTGTGTGTGTGTGTGTGTGTGTGTATGTGTGGAGTGTATGTGTTGTGTGTGCTTGTGGTGCATGTATGGTAGGTATCTATGTGTGGTGCAGTGTGTGTTTCTGGTGTGTCTGTGGTGTGTGTGTGTGTGTGTGTGTGTGTGTGTGTGTGTGTGTGTGTGATGTTCTACTGAAGGTGGAGGTGGAAGATTAAGGAGAAAGTCAAGTGGATTAAAATCAGCAATAAAGCGACCATTCTCCAATACTAAATGTACTTGAAATTTATTCCCCTGCATCTGTAGGTAAATGTCCTTCTGTTCTTGAAACAATAAATCCCCATAAACTTCCCATAAAGTTTTGCAGAGGCGAAATGTGAGATTGGTTCCATCAGAAGCCATTCGGCACTTTGCTCGTGTGCCTTCCAATCTGAATTTCAAGCCCCCGCTCGCTCTCCGGAGCCCCCGGCCCTGCAGTGGTCAGCATGCAACATGTTCCAAAGCTTCTGTGCTCTGGGTGCCTGCCAGACTGTTGGAAATAATTGCTTTCAAAACCCAGATTATGCCACCATCAACTCAGTTTCAAATTAGTATAACCTACAGCAGCATGCTGTGCCAGCTCAAACTGTAGCTTTCGCCTTCACTTTCATCCAGATTCTCTCTTGCAGTTACTGAGATGCTTGGAAAGCTCGATTCTGGACGTACAGTCTTCCCTGTTGTGTTCAGTACCCTCAAAAGCAAGACAGAGACCCGCCTGCACCTCTAGTTTACAACTTGAAATTCTGAGGTGGAAATGTAAGGTAGCTATCCATTGGCATGGAATTCTGAACTTCACTGTATTAATTTTGACCAGTATTTTACTGTCTGAACATGTACCTCTCCACCACATTATCCTGGGTAAGCATAGAGTAAGGTTCTGCTGTTCGGGGCAGGGAAAACCTTCTCTGTGTCTTGGTGTCAGTGGTATCATTTGCACAGGGTCAGGGTCGGCAGTGCTACAGTGATACCCACCCAGCCTTTCTTCACGCAAGACACTTCAACAGCTAGCCACCATTCAAGCTGGCTGCCGTGCCTATGTCAACTCTGATTCCTCTGAAAGTAAAACTGTTGTAAGTTAACATATCAGATGTCATTTCATTCACATTGCATAGTTTTAATTATGTAGCACAAGGTTATAAAACTCTGTATCTATTAGTCTTGCATAATCACAGACTGATAAGTGCCCTCTGTACTACCTTGAATTCCATTTTTCATTCCTTACCCCGGGGTGGTCACAACCACAGCACAGGTATCTAAGCTCTGCTGCTCCCGCCACAAAACAAGAGAGAAGTTGCCAAATGGAATTGTATCCTCAATGCATTCTTTTATCCTTAAGCCCAAGCATCTGTTTCCACTGTGATGCACTATTTATTTTTCTATCAGAAATTATTTTCACTTAGCTCTTGAATAGAATTGGTTTTCAGCTTTCAAAAGCATTCCCTTCTTCTCCAATATATGTATACTAAAGAAACCACAGCACGTTAGGTAAAAAACCAAACGAGCTATCTCAATCCTGCATACCTAGGAGCCTTTGTTATTTTCGCCTGTTATTAATAAATAGAGCCAGGCTTCGGGGGTTTTGTTTTTGCCTTTTTCTCATTCTTTGGTATTTCAAAATGCTGCTGTATGCGGCTGTTGCTTTATATAATGACAACAGCGCCGTGAAGATAGAACTATTTTTCCAACCTTCAAATAAAAACTCTGAGGTTTAAAGGGTTGCACCCCTTCTCCTCTCGGGCACTTTTTATGTGGTGAGTTGTCTCCTGTCTCACTGGTCCACCCCGGAAGGAATGGGGAACGTGCTAGTGTTTTCAGTGGGAAACCAACAGCATCCATGAACAGGACATGAAGATCTTTTTATTTCCCATAATGAAAAGAACCCAAAAGGGCAGCTTTGTTTTGTGCAACATAGTTGTCCGGCTCCTATCCATCCATTACGCCGTGCGCTGAGCAGTCTCCGATTTTCACATCCGTCATTCTGCTGAAATCAGTGGCTTTTTCTCCCCCCCCTCCATGTTTTACTCACCTAATGGATTTGATATAAAATCTGTTTTCCTACGGATGTGGGGGCTCTGGAGGTTTTGTGGTCCATCAATGCAGAAAGGCCGCCTCACATCACGCCTTCGTTCCTTCCCCGGGGAACGGCGAGTGCAGCTGAATGCATCACGGTCTTTTACAAGGCGGCTCTGCCCATCCTTCATGACAACAGGGCAGCCAGTAAAATGCAAACTTAATGACATTAGACCATGAATTATAATGATACAAAGAGAAAGTCAGATAAGAGGAAGCAGGTGCCACAGTAAAGACCACAGACGCAAGTCCGCAGGACTGGTCAGCCTGTGTGAGGACCCCATGAGTGTGAAGGAGACCAGCACATTGCATATTCAAGAAGGGAAATGCTGACCGCACCGAAAAGCCTGCACAACTAAGGCCAAACCCGAAGACCTTCTGTCCCTCTGGGCTAAACAACTCTTCGATTCTGAGACTGTTAAAAATAGGCTTTGCAGCTGGTCAGGTCAATGAATATCAATAACTGGTCATGGGATTATCAATGGTCCAATTTTTTTGAACATCTCTTGCTCTTCCTTATTCAAGAAATACATACTGAATACCTGAGGGTTCTGCCCTCCTAATTCACAGCCTAGCAGAGGAGAGGGACAGGTGAAAGTAATTGTTTTTTTGTGTTTTTTTTTTTTCAGCACAGATTTTTATGTTTCTTGAGTACAACAGGGTTACATAGACATTTATGACATCAATCATTGTCAGAACAGAGATAGCACCACTTCTTCATTTTACACGTATAGCCCACATTCTTAACATAGCCTGGTCAAGCAAACTTTCTAGAGTTGTAAAACCATACTCCTTTAGGGTCATATATTTACTTTCTAAGAAGTAGGAGAGTCTTTCATCTACGCATCCTAGGGGCAATCTCCAGACTTCAAGATGCCAATGTAGCCATAGCAGAAGAGTCAGTATAATTGCTCATATATGCAGATAGCAAATGCCAGGGGGGAGAGGGCCCAGCTGGGCTCCCACAACTCCCCCGTTTTTATTTTAAAATGCATGAAGGACTGTGTCTGTCTTAGGTCGTTTCCTACCAGGTGCTTAATCTTACCCATCATGGGGTCTCGATGAGTCATTCAACGAGCCCTGTCTTAGATTGATTTGCCCTGAGAAAATCAAACCTGTCATTGACTACCAGGCCCTGTGCGAGGCAGTGCTTGCATTTTTATTCCATGTAAATCTGCTCGTATACTAACATAGGCATTGATCACAAGGCGTACAAGTGGTAGAATGCAAAAGCCTATAATGACTATTGCTGCTAATCTGGTAACTCCTCCCAGCAAGGAGGTAAACAAGGGCCAGGCAGTGAGTTCCGGTGCAATGATAGATAGAAGAGGTCCTAGGATCATCGAGAAAGAGCATCCTCTCCGGCCCAGGCAGGGGGGTTGGGAAGGCTCTCTGGAGGAGGCAGGACAAAAACTGAATCTTAAAGCCTGAGCGGGAATGAGGCCGGATGGAGTGTGTGCATTGAGGATGAAGGAAGCGGAAGCTGGAGAAAAGGATGATCCAGGAAGAGAAAGAAAGCAAATAAGAACGTAGAACCCTCAAATAGCCCTGCGGGTTTGGAGAGCAATGGTGGAGCATGTTGCTGGAGTATGAGGCAAGAGGCGAGGGGAACGAGGCTGGGAAGGCGGGCCTCGTCTTACTCTGCTGTCTCGAGAAGCTGGCGTATGTTCTGCACCCTAAGTGGGACCATTAGGGTTTTATGCACGAGAGCAAAACGTCAGCGTTGCCGTCGAGTAGATTCATTTGTTGGCTTTGTAAAGGACGGATTTGAGATGAACAACATTGCAATTAGAACCAAGTTGGGGGCTTCATCCAAGCAAGAGACAGTGGCCTGAGTCAAAGCAAGGGAGGGAAGGAGAGGGGGGACAGGATGCACTGTAGAATGTTCCAGAAGTACAGATTCGGGGACATAGGGATGATTGGACACCAAAGAATGACCTCCAAGTTCTGGTTTGATTGGAAGAGTGGGGAAAACTCTACCTTCTCAAAGAGAGAATACTCCAGGTGGATTTGATTTGGAAGAAAAACATGTTCGCCTTCAGGCAGTTTGAGCTACCTGAAGATCATCAAGACAAAGCTGTTCAGCAAGAAATGCATGTTTTAACCTTAAACTCATAGTTGGGATCTAAGTGTATGGATAACTTCAGAAATCACCAAACTACAGTCAGTACTAGAAATCGAGAAATGGGTGAAATTGCACAGGAAAAGAGAAACCTCAAGTATTCATCGCCAGAGCACTTGAGCGGTTAAAAGCTGGACCACCCCACGTCGCCCTCTGATGGCCACCTCCAGGTACTACACCACTTGTGAAATTTGATCATCAACCTGTGTGGAGTAGATATAAATTTAATCTACAGCCTCTGTAGTCAAGTCATAGGACGTTGTTTTATGTTGAAAACTCAAGCACATTTTTCTCCAGTCCCCTGTTTGCCAAGGTATGAGAGAACTTGACTTGCTAGTCCCTCATTTCTTAGAACTGATCACATGGAAACCTTTGGGACTTATCCAACTTAAAAGACGAACAGGAATCCAAACGTTTCCCTGACACCTCGTTTCTCAACTTCTGGATATTGTTAGCTTTGAAACCCAACATACCTGGGATTTCTCATGCATACCTAATGGCCCTAATAAGGAAAGTTGGGGGAAATTTAGGCACCTAATGTGGAGGCCCAAAGGAAGAGCTTTATAAGAAAATTTATACTTCCTCTCCATCCTCCAAACACCCAAGTACACACAACAATTCCAAGCATTCAAACTAAAATAAAATAAAATTAGCTCCATATGCCATTTATATTTAAATGTACCACAAACGGGTTCATCATGTGATCATTTCCATGACTAATTAGGAACAAGCCAGTGTTATCAGAATCTGGCTATTGGTCAACTCACACAGTTTAAGAAGTATCCAGAGCAGGGTTTCACCATCATATTCTTTTTCTCTGTGGGACTTCATATCCATTCTAGACCCAAAGAACTGAGTCACAGAGACAGACGGGATGAAGTAGTTATATCACTGATGTCTCTCACAAGTTTGCAGTATTATTCTTTGGGGTTGCAGCTCTGGATGAGGCTGGCTAGAGAGGGTGAAAGACTGCAGAGAGGGCTGTCCAAGGGTGTCACCTTAACCCGGATTCCTCTATGTTGAAGTTAACTAACCCAAAACATGAGGCTTAGTGCTCCACAGAGCTACTCTTTCCTAACCTGAATGCAAAAAAAAAAAAAAAAAAAAAAAAAGGTTTAATTAAGGGAGTGATTTTTTTTTTCTACCCATAAGGAAACCTCTCCAAAGAGACTCTAATCTGCATGCAAATTGAGCCATCTGGTGTATTGTAAACAGCACCCAGCCCATACTCCACAATAGAGAGCTCATTGCATCACTCAGAGAATACTCAGAGTGTCACCTTTGGGTCACTAATAATTTTCAGAGTAATTAGTCCCTTCCAAGCTGGGATTTGCATTAGAAAGTGCTTGCCATTTAAAGAAGAATTTATAGATGAGCTTCTCCGTGTGGTCAAAGTACGGGAGGCCATTGGTGGCCTGAAGAAATTTCTAAATCTGGGAGAAGATGGAAAGTCCATTAGCGGCTGGAGCCCACCAGCAGCCATACACCTCACAAGCTGCCTTCCAGAGACCCTCATTCAACCCCATCCATGCCACCCCAATGCAAACTCCCCCCACCATTGCCTCACGTAGAAGGGGAACTTCCCTGGCCACCTCTCCCCACTGTTGGAAAAGGACAGCAGAAGCCAGGCACAGCTCTACGGGAAAGTCTACTCCCAGCCATCTCTGGAAACACACTGTTCCAGTGAGTTATTTCTGCCATTTGGGTCACTCTGTTTCTCCGCTAGCATCACTCCTCTTGTCTTCAGATTGTTTCCTGAATGGCAGCTCTACAAAACCAAGTAATGCTTTGTGGGTGCTGGACCATCATTCCCATCCCTGCGTTCTGAATGAGATTTTTTTTTAAAAAATCATGGAGGCCATGAAGAAACAGGGGTAGTTTTGAAAGGTGACCAGTGGGAAGCAGAGGAATGGAAAGTATGACCAGGCGAGACAGACAGGATGAGAACCTGCGACGGGTCCTCCAGCCACGGACGCCCTGTGAGCCTGGAGCTCGGTTCAGCTGAGCCTGCTGCCCCCGCCCAGCCACCAAAGAATCCACCTGGATCCCTCAGCATTCCTACAGCTATAATCTACAGACCTGACCACATAACTTAGAGCAAAGATTTTTTTTTTCTTATGGCTTTGGTTTTCGACCACGTGAGGCTGGGAACGGCCTCAGGACATGGCAGCGTGAGTCAGAGAGAGGGAGAGCACATGAGAAACATGCATGTTCCTCACAGCATGGAGGCTGAAAGCAAGACAGAGGGAGGGTGGGGAGGAGGAGCCATATAGAATCCCCAGGGCCGACCCCCCAGGGCCCCGCCTCTCCAGCCACACCCAGTAAATCCATTACAACTGCTGTGATTGCAACCCTCATGACTCAACTATATCAATGAATATTAATCAACGAGCTCTTTAAGGGCCAGTGCAAATCTAACTACGGCACCACCCCTGTGGTAAGGCAGGCTCGGGAGCTCAGGGCTTGCTGTCTTCCTGTTCACACTTTAAGGAAAGAGGCTTCCCTCTGCTCGGCCAAGCCCTTGTGCAGTATGACCATACTGATACCAAAAGCCATCAGCTTAGTAGTGATTACTAACAGTAACTGGACGTTTGTTTCCCATATAGCAGTCTGCAAAGTGCATTTCGTGGATTGTCTCCTGTGATTCTTACCACACCCCCATAAAAGAGGCTCCATTGTTCTTCCTCTGTACAAATGAGGAATGTGAGATCTAGGAAGGTCAAGTCATCCGCCCAGAGTCACCCAGTGGATGAAGGTGGAGAGCCAGGATGGGAGCCAGATGATCTGTCCCCGGAGCTACTGGGCTCAGAACCTGCACCCTGGGACGTTCCCTGCTGCCCCGTCCCTCACACCTGTGTCCTCCTGTGCATCTGCTCCCTATGGTCCACCACAGCCAAAGCACTCAGAATCCTCCTGGCTCCCGTGTAGATGGGGACTCTCCTCTGTCACCTCTCTTTTCCTTCTCCATGAATTTGGTACATGGCACATTCAGCTGCCCATGACTGTCAGGAAAGGAAAAACTCAAGTCAGATCAGTAATAGGAGGTAAGGAGGAAAGAGAGCCAACTGGGAGCCAGGGGGAGAGGTCTCTCAGGAAGTCTACAGGGGGGTCACTCAGATCACAGCTCCCGTCCTCTGACCCGCCGGTGACTTTCCCATTCAACCCACACAGGGGTGGGAGCCCTGTGCTCCAGACCCTGGGTGCCAAGGAAATGGGGCTGAAAAGCTTTGAGAAAAACAGAGTCAAGGTATGCAAGTACACATTATTAGGTTTTGTAGCTTATTATGAGATTGGGTTTTTGTCTTGTTTTGTTTTGTGTGTGGTACTGGGGACTGAGCTCAGGGGCATTCTACCTCTGAGCTATACTCCTAGCCCTATGAGACAAGGAGCTCTCTGTGTTTTAAGGAAGCCCAAAAAATCAATAAATCCACCACCAACCCCTCAGGCACATGCTCCACACATTCCAGTCAGTCAGCCCTCTAGCATCTCACTGTTCATTCCTAATGGATATGCAACCCACCTACCGTATACGGTCATCAGAAACCTCATGAAGTTAATGTAGGGAGCAGGAGGCTTGGAAGAAACAGACAATGCAGAAAACAGATGTAAACTTTTGAAAAAATTGAAGTAGTATTTTCAGAGAGATAAGAGAAGATACTGAAATAGTGTAATGACAACAACAACAAAAAATCAACTAGAACAGAGCACTATGAAGAAGGAACTGTCAGAAAAACATTAAATAATACTTGGAAATTAAAAACACAGTAGCTGAAATTAAAACACAAGAGCAGGGTTCAAAACAATACTGAGGAAATGTCCAAGGAAGTAGAACACAAAGACGAAAGACCAAAATGAGGAATCAAAGTGAGCACCAGAAATGAAGATAATTCTGAAATTAATAGGTGTTTGAAAAGGATCGGAGAAATCATCATGTGCATGTGATGGGTGGAAGCCTCCGCACCAAGACAATCATGGCAAGATTTATTGGAGGCTAAAGAGATCCTCTAAGTTCCCAAGGAGAAATATATATATATATATGTGTGTGTGTATATATATATATATATATATATATATATATATATAGTGTGTGTGTGTGTGTGTGTAGTGTGTAGTATATTTGTATATGTGTATATGTATATGCATATGCATATGTATATGTATACACATACATATATGTTTATATAGGTTCCCCCCCCTCCCGCCGCCGCAGGCCCAGTCATCAGAGAGCATTAGCTTTCTAGTAACAGCCCTGACAGTTTGACAGTTTTCTTTCTGGAACTTCTCAGTTAGGTGTGGAAGTAGAATAATGACTCATCAGAAGAACAAGGATTTGGAACGTTAACCTCTAACGGTCTTTTCCTCAAGAAGCTATCCGAGAATGGGTGTCAGGAAAATGAGGGTGCAGACCCACATAAGGGAGGTCATGGGACCCCAAGATTTGGGGACAGAATACTGAAAAGTGGCAAAAAGGAGTCCCTGTGTTGGAGGAGAGAGAGGTCTGAGGGCAGGATGTGTGCAGCAACTCTGAGAAAAGGACCAGGTGAGGAGGGAACAAAAAGATAAGGGAGACGACGCCTCCTCCAGATAAACACCCACAGCTAGATGGCCTGAAGTGCTTGAGAAACAGGGTCTCACTAGGTTGATGAGAGTCTTACTACTTGCTGAGGCTGTCCTCGAACCTCCAAACCTCCTGTCTCAGCCTCCCAGATACTGGGATTACAAGCGTGAAAATCTGGGAAATTTTTTTGAGAACAGTTTTTCAGTGGTATAAGAGAATCCATGCCAAGTACATAGAAAATTATACAAAGGAAAAAAAATATGATTGATTCTAGAGAAACAAGAATTATACAAAAAAACAAAAAGAAAATATAATTTGATTTTACTACCTGGCTTATAACTGAATAATGCTTCACTTCAGTCTTTAAAAATTAAATAATGAATTTAAACATTACCCAAAAGTCTGTGATTTGGCTTTTGGGGGAGAATATCCAAAAAGGGGACTAAGGAGGCAAAGTTTAAAAAGTGCTAAATCAGCTGGGTGTGGTGATTACAGCACGCTTGTAATCCCAGTACCTGGGAGGCTGAGGCAGGAGGATCGCAGGTTCGAGGCCAGCCTCAGCTACTAGTGAGGCCCTCTGCAACTTAGTGAGACCCTGTTTCAAAATAAAGAATAAAAAATGGGGCTGAGGATGGAGCTCGGAGATAGAATGCCTCCAAGTTCAATCCCCAGTACTGCACCAAAAAAAGGGGGGGAAAATGCTAAATCTTTATCTTACCTCCAGGAAAATCAATAAATTAAAGCCATAAATTAATCAATATCTACAGAAGTATTTTTAAATGTCGGGGTATAGCTAAAATATTTAAAGGTCTTAGAAGAAATTGTGTCTAAGGAATTAGGTTGGGGGTGAGGGAAGCAGGGAAGTGAGTTTTATGGCACCATTAGACTCTTACAACTGTGTCCATGTAACGCTTTCATGTAAGAAATGAAAATTAGGCTTAAAATTAAATGCTGCCCATCAGAAAATATCCTTAGAAACTCTGAAGTTGGAATCCCACACCAAAGAGCCATCGGTCAGATTAAAGTAAATGGCTGTTAAAGAACTGGAATGAACATCTGATGCTGCATTTTCTACTAAAGACCCACCGAGCTTTGCAGCAGTGCAGAATACCAGCCGGGCCTGGTTTGCTGTCCCAGCCCACTCTCTGACACTCGGCTGGGAGCACCTCCCCGGTTCCTCATGTCACACGAGATAAGCCTGGCCTCGTCCCGAGTGTATTTAAAAGGTTTCTCACATGATTGGCTCATTTCCAAGCTTCAAGAGCCTTCTATGTCATCCTGACCATTTGCCAGGCTCCTGATGACTGCTGCTCCAGCCCAGGCGTGAGTCCCTGACCCTTTTCGGCTCGCCTTGCTGTTCTGTTACCGTTGACTGACGCTTTCAGTCTCAAGCAGTCTCTGCTATTCTTCACTCTGTTTCCAGCCTGGCCCTCTTCTGCCTTTCCACGCTGACCCAGCCCCAGCCACCTGCTCTTGCTGTCCTTGCAATCCAGGGAATCTCTTACTTCCAACTTGGTATTCTCATCCAAGGCGCTTTACCCTCCATAGCACTGACCTTGATAGCAAGTACAAATTGCAGCCATTTCAATAACCTTAAGGTTATGAGACCATCAGTCTTGCAAATGCATGGCATTGTTCAATGAGGTCTATAGGGAATTATAGAAATAAAGTCATGGATGAGGAAAATTATGGCATGCTCGTGGAAGCAGGGTCCAGTTATCTGTAGGCGCTGAAGCAGCCTTTGCTTTTATTTATATTTACTTAGCATCTTCAATACTCAGGCCCGTGATACTCAGGCTTCACCAGGAAGCAGTATTTTGTCTCCGGAGGACTTTGTATACAGAGTAACATTGGGTATAAGTGAGAAACACAAACAATCACTTAGCTATTTATTTAACAGTTATTTATTGAGCACTGATGAGGTTCTGAGGCTAAAGGTTACAGAGATGAATGGTTTTATCCCAGCTTTCGTGGTACTTGTGGCCGGTTGTGTGCAAAACAAACAAACCACCAGTAGAAATGCTGCAAGCTCCCAGGTCATGAAGTATAGTGAGCGCTGGAGAACACTCCCACGTTATTTTATTATAACCAATAGGCCCAGCAACAGGGAAGCAGACTCTTCAGAAAGAGACTCAGATACCTAACAAACATGTATGAATACAATGCACCAATTAATATATAAAATTAAAAAATAATAAAAAAAAGAAAGAGACTCAGAGAGGGTCTACGGGTATGGGGTGACAACATCCTGTTTGTTTGTTTGTTTGTTTGTTTCAAACCTAAAGGCATTCTATGCCTGAGCTACATCCTAGCCCAATTTTTTTTTGGAATTTTGAAACAGGGTCTCACTAAATTGCCGAGGCTGGCCTAGAACCTACCTTCCTCCGTCTCAACCTCCCAAGGACTGGGGTTATAGGCATGTGTCACCACACCCAGCTATCTTCTTTCTTTCTATTCTACTCATTAAAAGCCTTTAAGCCTTAGGATGCTCCCCCCCACACACACACAATTATATCAAGATCACTCACTGAACTGAACTTGGGGCGAGGGAGCGGGGTGGGAATTGGGGAAGGGTCAGATGAGAAATATGTGCACATTTGTCTTTATCAAATTGTACCTAACAAAAATGTATACATACAAAGCACAAATTATTACAATTTTTTAAAAAAGCCTTTAAGCCTATAACGCTAAGCATGTTTGTTTGTTTATTTATTTATTTATTTATTTATTTATTTATTTATTTATTTATTTTCAGTACCGGGGATTGAACCCAGGGGCATTCTACCTCCTATTTTTTATTCTTTTATTTTGAAACAGGTTCTCACTAAGTGCAGAGGGCCTCACTAAGTAGCTGAGGCTGGCCGCGAACCCTGATCCTCCTGTCTCAGCCTCCCAAGTACTGGGATAACAAGCGTGCGCCAGCACACCTGGCTGCATGTTTACTTATAAATTCTATCTAGGTGCAACCGGATTCTTATGTTGTATACATTATAAAGTGTAACTAAAATTGACATTGAAAAGGATGAGCTTTTAAAGGTAAATATAAATAGAAGTTCTAATATCCTCAGCCTGTGCCCCAGTGAGTCCCTTCCGCTAGCTCCAGAGAAGACACCTCAACTTTGATGCCACCTCTTCAGCTCAGATTAAAGTCCTCCCTGTGCCTGGTCAAGAATCTGGATTTAATCAGTTTATCCAGGGATTTGGGACAATTCACAGGTGACAACTCCAAAGGTAGCTTGTAATAATCCCATTTCCAGGATAGTGGTAAACACCACTTATACAAAGCAGGATTTCCCTGTGAATAAGACCATTCAAGAGACCAAATTAGATTGAAGTTGCTTAGTGAGCATAGAATTAGAACTAATGGAATTGCGGTCTGTAGAGATGTTTCTTCAAACTAGAATAACTGATTGAACTGCCCTTCTCCTCTCTGGGGATGTTTCCATCTGAATAACCAGAGCCGGACCTCAAATAAATACTGACATGTTTTACTTTTAGCTTTCCTTTTTCTAGAATCATTTTAGACAGCTGCCCTTCTGTTAATATATCACCACCTCAGAAAATAAGAATGTACTTGATTGGATTGAAGCTTTAAAATGTTAATTACATTCCCATCCTGGGGATCCAACCTAAAGAGACAGAATTGCTTTGCTTAAGGCTGCAGGATGGCTGGGGACTTTGATCACTGAAGGCTCTCCAGTCCTTAAAGGGCTCTCGCCCAATTAGGAAGCCAGAAGTCCTTCTGGCCCCAAGAGACTCGCCTTCATTCCCTCCCAGCTTTTGGGACTCTGAGGGGCAAGAGGATTGCTCCTCTGCTTTAGGTTTTCTCAAGAGTCCTACAGGTAACGGACAAAGGTAAGCCTGCTCTCCTCTTGCTGTACAGGAAGCCAGGCGTTGACCCAGAAGGAAGGCTCAGCCCTAAGGTGACAGCAACTTCAAGGGCAGTGAAGTCCCTTTCTTTTCTAGTATTAGCCTACCCAATATTATATACTACTCTACTTCTCAAAAAGAAGCTAGTCTGTTTTTCCTAATGAAAGCTATGATTTTGCAGTTAAAAAGAGGGAGAGGAGAGAGAGAGAGAACATACAACTAAAATATTTTTGGTTTGGAGCAAATTAAGAAAGTCTCTCCTACCCCCACCACTTCCAACACTGCTCTTTTTTACCTTAATTAAGACATTTACACATGTATTTTGCACTGGCTTACTGGTTATGTATTGCCTACTAAAATAATTAATAGGGAGACCATTAGCCTAAGATAACTCCAGAGTCTAAGGAAATACCATGAACAGCTTTATGTCCAAAAATTCAACAACCTAACTGAAATATAGAAAGTCTTAACAAGCCAAAACCCAATTCAGTGTGAATAGTAAAACAAAATTCAAGCTTAACCAACCAGAAACCACCAACTAACCTCTAACTAGGGACTTTCCACATTAACTAATTAAATATTGTCAGCCCTCCACATCCGAAGGTCATGGATCCAGCAACTGCAGATAAAAAATAGATTTTAATTGCATCTGTACTGAATATATACAAGCTTCTTCTTGTCATTATTCCCCAAACAATGCAGTATTACAACTATTATCATAGCATTTACATCGTATTAGGTATTATTAGTGACCTAGAGATGATTTAATGGATACAGGAGGAAATGCATAGATCATATATAATATCTCTGCATTTTATTCTGGGAACTTGAGTATCCATGGATTTTGATATCCATCAGGGGTCCTGGAATCATGGATACCCAGGAATGGCCTATTTTCTTCATCTTATTTCCACAAATACCTTATCAGTTTTGTCTGTTTCCCACTTGAGTCTGATGGTGCCCATTCGGGAATCCCTAAGTCTTAACTAAACTCCTTAAAATTTCAATGTGCCTATCTATAATGTGCTTAGCTTTAAACACTCCCTACATGTATCTAGATGTCACTATATTCTAGATAGATATTCCTAAAAACAAAAACAAATAGCATTCATTACATAAGAAGGTGCTTTGATAATATTCAGCAATATTACATATTTAATTTAAAGTTATGGCTCAGCCAGGGGTGGTGGCATATGCTTGTAATCCCAGTACTTGGGAGGCTGAGACTGGAGGATCTGGGTTTGCGACCAGCCTCATCTACTTAGTAAGGCCCTCCGCAACTTAATGAGACCCTGTTTCAAAAAATGAATAAAAAATAGGGCTTGGGGTGTAGCTTGGAGGTAGAATGCCCCTGGGTTCCATTTCCAGTAAAAAAAAAAAAAAAGTTATGACTCAAGTAAAGCAGTACCAACACAATGTTGTTTTTATTTAAGAATCTTAGTTGAGTTTAATATTACATATGTACAAAATTGTCATAAAAGAAAGGGAAAACATAGTTTGTGTGTATGAATAGAAACTAACCCATTTGAGTCTGCTGAGTCTGTTGGTGCCCATTCAGGAATCCCTAAGTCCTCAACTAAATTCATTAAAATTTTAATGTGCCTATTTATAATGTGCTTAGCTTTATTTATTTATTTTATTTTATTTTATTTTATTTTATTTTGAGGTACTGGGGATTGACTCAGGGGCTATACCCCCAGCCCTATTTTTTATTCTTTATTTTGAAACAGGGTCTCACTAAGCTGCGGAGTGCCTTACTAGGTAGCTGAGGCTGGCCTCGAACCCGGATCCTCTGGTCTCAGCCTCCCAAATGCTGGGGTTACAAGCGTGTGCCACCACACCCAGCTTATGTGCTTAACTTTAAACACTCCCTACATGTATCTAGATGTCACTATATCCTAGATAGATATTCCTAAAAACAAAAACAAGGGAACTTAGCTGATTCGTTGTGCTCTTTGGAGGAAAGATATAGCAAACATTATTTTAAAAAAACATTTTAAATTTAGTATTAAAGTTAATCCCATTAGTAGCTGCTTTAAAACATGCCCGTGTGTTTTAGTCTTAACCTGTGATAGTAAATGTACTTAAAGACGGGTACATTTAAGAAAGAATTTCTCTGTGGGAGATGAACTTGAGAGCCAAGTCACGGTCTCATATTAAATTCTTGGTCCGTCTGTCTTAACGGAACCTGAGTAATCCAGTTTGGTGTTTTTATGTTTTCCTGTAGTTACTTTTTTCCCCTGAGGACATTAGACACACTATCAGACAGTGTGTGGGGGGGGCGTTTGTGTCAAGGTAGAGGCTAAGCCCGCCCTTCATGTCACCTACTCTCCTCTTTCCGCTGCAGTCACCCCACCTACGTGCACGTCTGAGGGTGGGGTGGGCTCAGCTCATCGCTCATCACCCCACAAAGCAAGCCCCACCCCGGTCAGAGCTGCACTGGGACTCCCCAGGAGGAGCTGGCGAGGGAAAAGATCCTTTGTTGGTGGCAGCTCACTCCCAGGGCTTGGAGCAGGAGAGGCGGAAGCTGCCCACACTCAGCCCAGCCACCTCTCACCTTTGCCAAGCTCCTCATTTCTGCAGAACCCCTGTGCTCCCAGCTGTGCTCCTGAAGCACCTGCTTTGGGTGTCTGGGAGCAGGCACCAGTTATCCAAGTCAAAGGGGAATGAGAAGCAAGAGCAGAAGACCCACAACCCTGTCTTCCTCTTTCGTTATCCTTAGATCTAGCCCAAATGCTTCTGGCACCAGATCAAAGCCAGCAGCATCGCCGGGGGTGGTGGTACACAACTGCCGTCCCAGTACTTGGGAGGCTGAGACAGGAGGATCGTAGGTTGAAGGCCAGCCTCAACAACTTAGCAAGATTCTCAGCAACCTAGTGAGACCTTATTTCAAAATTTAAAAAAGGGCTGGGGAGCCAGGCGTGATGGCGCACGCTTGTAATCCCAGCATTCAAGAGGCTGAGACCGGAGGATCCGGGTTCGCAGCCAGCCTCAGCTACCTAGTGAGGCACTCCGCAACTTAGTGAGACTCAGTTTCAAAATAAAGAATAAAAAAAAAAAAATAGGGCTGGGGGTGTAGCTCGGAGGTAGAATGCCCCTGAGTTCAATCCCCAGTACCGCAAAAAAAAGGGGGGGCCTGGGGGTATGGCTCAGAGGTAGAATGCCCCTGGATTCAATTCCCAGTACCAAAAAAAAAAAGCCACCAGCACATAAGCACAAGCTCATAGCCTCCACCCACACACACTCGGACCGGAGGCTTCTCTCAATTTTCTCCTCTCTCAGCATTTACTCCCAGGAGTCCCTCCAGGAATATCTTGGTAGGAGCTCCAGCTATCAATCAATAACAAAATATTTTATATAAATAAAATAAACATTTTAGATAAATCATATATGCTGATATTTATTTTAGTAGTCGTATATAAATTTTGTATGTTAAAATTCAAGTCATACGCATATAGTAAATAGACATCAAGTATTTTGTATGCCCATGTAACTTTTAGAACATCAAAGATATGTTTGTGGGTATTTAGTGTAAATTTGTTCAACAGAATGAGAGGAAACAAGGCTATTGCCAAAACAGGCTGATTAAACTCAAGAAATGGGTATCTTTTAGGTAATTACCCTAATGAAGGTGTCAATTAACCTGTTTTTTTTTTTCTCTCTCTCTCTCTCTCTCTCTTTTCTCCCCACAGGGAATTACTGGAATGCCGCCTCTTTCCCCAACCCATCATCCTACCTGCACTTCTCTACCTTCCAAGGGGAAACCAGCGCTGACATTTCTTTCTACTTTAAGACCCTGATTCCTCGGGGAGTGTTTCTTGAAAATCTGGGGAACACAGATTTCATCAAGTTGGAGCTAAAATGTGAGTATCAGTTCCCTGTCACTCGAGGCTGGTCCTAGCCCAGACTGTAGAGCGCCGTGTGATTAGAACATGAATGGTCCGAGTTCTGGGAACAGGACTAGGAGGTGAGGCACAGGCTGGAGCCCATCCTCAGGATGCTCCCAGGAAGCAGGTGCAGGAGGGATGCCCAGACCAAGTCATCAGGATGAGAGAGACTGTACTACGCTATGATGTGGGGAGAGGGGGGAGAGCGTGGATGTGGGGTTCCTTTTTATTTTTAATTGGTACATTGTAATCATACATCTTTGTTAGGTACAAGCTGATAAAGGCATACATGCACACATCTCTCATTTAACCCTTCCCCAATTCCCGCCTCACTCCCTCCCCCTCCCTCCTTCTCAAGTTCAGTTAGGGATTGATTTTGATATGATTGTGAAAGTCCATCATGTGCATTAGGGTGTGTCCCTCCCTCCCCCATCACCTTCAGTTAAGTCACCTTCTTTGCTCATCTAAGGTTTCTCCTTTGTCTAGAGTTCCTCTTATGACCCACTTTCTCCCTAGCTTCTGCATATTAGGGAGAGCATATAATTTTTTTACTTTCTGTGACTGACTAATCTCACTTAGCATAATGTTTTCCAGTTCCATCTATTTCCCTGCAAGTGACATGATTTTGCTCTTCTTTATGGCTGAGTAAAATTCCATTGTGTACATATCCTTTAGTTTTGTAATCCATTCATCTGTTGATGGACATCTTGGCTGGTTCCATAGTTTGGCAATTGTGAATTGTGCAGCTATAAACATAGATACACGTGCATCGATCTGATAGTTTGGTTTCCATTCTTTTGGGTAGATACCCAGAAGTGGGGTTCCTTTTTTAATGTGGCTATTTTCCAAGGAGATAGGACAAGAGTAGAGAGAAGAGTGTGTAAAGTGATCTGAGGAACCGATGGAGGGGGAGGGGGAATAACACTAAGGAAAACAAGACTAATAAATAACAACATCTGTGTAACCAAGCAGCCTCAGAGACCAGTTACCTGATAAAATGCAGAGTGTGCCATTTTCCGAAAGAGACACCCACACACCCCTGTAAAAGAGGAGGTTCTGAATTTATTTAGCCAAGGAAACAGAAATAAACAGAGGCCGACTTAGACCAGATACTGCTTAGCTCAGCTCAATTCATCTGGCCTTGCATCCAAGGACCTGAAGCAAGTCTGCTTTCTGTGGGAGGAACGGCTTTGCTGGATCCGAGAGGTACAATTCTTGCCCTGCCTAGGGCCTATGGACAGCTTTAGGAACTGACCATCCACAGATACTGGGCTCTCCCAGATATTGAGACAAGTCAGAGTCTGCAAGATCATGGACTACCCACCCCCTGCACAAAAATCTCAGCCTCCTGCTGTGCATAGCGGGAAGTCTCCTTTTGGTTGGTTAATTCCTTTTATCTGAGTGCTTGTGCTACTGGGTCTGGTCCCAGAGTGACCCCAAATCCATTTCTCAGTATTATCTGATGGAATATATTTCTCTTTTTGTAGTTATGATTATAAATATGGCATTAAAAGAGAATCTTGGATAAACATCTTTCTGCTTAAGTCCCATTGGATTCTCTTATTTTAATGGTAGACCATGATATAGCAGAAAAACACAGGACTTAGCATTCTCGGGTTCTAATCCATTTTGGGGGTGAATTATAAAAATCTCTTTGGATCTCAATTTCCTGAGTTGGAAAGTAGGAATGTTAGTGGTTCATGCAGGTTTTTACAGTGATAGGATATAGATACTCATGGAGCATATATGAGTATCTACATCTAGTCGGTTTTGTAATTGCTTTCCCATGGTCACTATTGCAGATATAAATTAAGCCAGATCTGACAGAGAGGGAGAATGAGGATATTCTGGCCCTAGAATTAAAATTAACTCACTAATTATTTTTAAAATCCCTCTCTTTACTGGATTATGGATTAGAATTATTAAAAAGGGATTCTCACTTCCCTCAGTTAGAATTCACTGAATTACAGTATTTCATAGCTTCTACATGAGTTGGCTTGCATTTTAGAAATATCTCCGGGCCAGAACAGGATACTGACCATCCCATATTTAAGTAATTCTATAAGTTTCAATAAAATTACTTGGATCCTCTATATTGATTTTACATCATGTTTTGTAAAGTCATGCCCAAGTGAAAAGAAAGACAAACCAAGAGAAGGGCACAGGTGTTTGTTTCTATTTAGTACTTGCCTTTATTCTGATTAAGAAAACTCCTCAAATATGTTTTCTTTTTTTTTTTTTTTTTTTTTTTTTGTGGTCCTGGGAATTGAACCCAGAGGTATTCTACCTCCAAACTACACCCTCAGGCCATTTTACTTTTTATTTGGAAATATGGTCTTGCTAAGTTGCTGAGAGTCTCTACCTAATGAGGCTGGCTTCGAACTTGTGATCCTCCTGTCCCAGCCTCCCAAGTACTGGAATTACAGGCATGCACCACCACTCCCCACTCCTCAGATAGGTTTTCAAAGTCTTCTAGGTCTTTCCACAATGTGACAGCTCTGGCACAGGGAGAATTTCAACCTTGTCATATAGCATTTTTTTTTTTCAATTTAAAGCACAGATTTGAGGCTGGACTCTCTTGGAGTCCCTTGTAACCTACTAATGACCACTAAAAGTGAAAATACCTTTTCAATTTTCCCTGAATGGTAGATATCAGACAAGCATCATTATATGGCACCTCCATTGAGATTGAAAGGAGCCTTCTTGTTGGGGGGATATAGAAAGGCAGATTTCTGTGTCTGAGAAAAATTGTTTTAATGTAAATAAGAAGTGGTCCCTCCATGAAGATGTGTGCTGTTAAGAGAAAATGAGGCACAAATTAATTAAGAAACAAAGAAAGCTTATTTGCGCTCATCAGAGTTTCAACTTGGGAAAACACAGATTCAAGCAGTCTTGAATATGTGCTACAGATTCCAAACAAGTTTTCAAGGCAAACACACACACACACACACACACACACACACACACACATGCAGGAGCGCGAAAGAAGAGGGATCATACCAGTTTTTTGTTAATAATTTAGATTCGGTAGACAGGGTGTCAAGATGTCATCTGAGAAAGGACTGGGTATCTTAAAGAATATCTGTAAAGCAGTTCTTAGAGGGGAAGTGAGAGAAAGGACAAAAACAAACAAACTAGCCAGGCGTGGTGGCGCATGCTTGTAATCCCAGCATTTGGGAGGCTGAGACAGGAAGATCGCAGGTTCGCGGCCAGCCTCAGCTACTTAGTGAGGCACTCTGCAACTTAGTGAGACACTGTTTCAAAATATAAAAAATAGGGCTGGGGGTATAGCTCGGAGGTAGAATGCCCCTGGGTTCAATCCCCAGTACCACAAAAAAAAAAGAAAAAAAAACAAATTCGGGGAAAGGAAGAGAGTTAGGGACGAGATGACCCTGGTGGCGATCTGTACCATAGGGTCAGACTCTTCCTCTCTAATGAAGACCAGGGACCTCAGCACGTCAACTGTAGGATACAGCAAGTTTGTGCCTGGCAGGGACACGCTGGACAAGGGACTGACATATGCACAGGGTTGAAAGTCCTCTAAGCAAACCTGTCTGAAGCCTGGCCTCTCGTGTCTTCTTGGCCCACTATTTTCAGCTTTATCTTTTATTTTCAATTTCCTCCACAAGAAACATGGAGAAAAAAATGGCAGGACCGAGGCTTGCTGCCGCCTCGTTGGTCATGGTTTTTCATTGCAACTCCTGTGTCAGGACTCCAGGGGCAGGGGGTAGAGAAACCTCCGAGACCTGAAGCTTCCTTGTGCTCAACCTTCTCCGCAAACCTGTTTCCCCAGCAGCAGCTTTCTTCTAGAAGGCTCGGGAAAGGTAATGTCTGAGGTCAGACTTTGGTAAACTGTCTCTCCTTTTTCCCCTTGAGTTTGTTAGGCTTTCTGATCTCTTTCTGATAGGAATTCAAATTTTGTCTCTCTGCGTGCATCTCAAAGGGTTTCTGTCACAGTGCATGCCCACACAGTGCTTTCCAGAATAACAGTCTTGTTAATTAACTACATCGTGCCCTTCTGTCAGGAGCAGAAGATTCTCGACTCAGGAAACAGCGAGTCTGTGTACAGTAAGTTAATGAGATGCCATCACATCTCGTGTGCAAGGGGAAAAACACACAGGATAAAATTAGGGCAATCTTACTTACTTGTTAGCATACTTTAAAGGTAACATTTTAACTCTGCATCCTAATGTGTATTTGTTCACTCAGGAGTGCTTATTGAAAATCTACTATGTCCCAGGTGTTGTGCAGGGTGCTAAGAGAACATGAACATCAAATGCGGTTTCTTTCCCTCAAGGATTTGTTTGTTTTGGAAAACGGACAAGAAAATCATTGGCTATGATAAGACTATAGTAGCTCAGCTTTATTCAGACGAATTATGTCTCCCATCTTGTTCTAGGCGAATGACATAAGTCATCTCCCTCCCCATCCTCTGAAATGGGCACGGCCATTTGCACCTGTGTTTTGCAAATGAGGGACCTGAGGTTGAGGGTGAGCGAACTGCCTGGCCAGGTCACTTGCCGAGGAATTGCAGAACCGGTATTTGGCCCCAAACATCCTCTGTCCGTCCCAGAGTCACTGGTGTGAACATTAGAGCACGCGGCCTCCCCCAGCAGACAGGGAGAGAGTGGCCGAGAACAATGCCAAGGGGGAGCGTTCGATCCGACCAGAGTGACAAGGAGCGCTCCCCAGGGAACGTGGTACTGTAATTAAATTTTGATGGATGAGCAGGAGTCCTTAAGGTAAAGAAAGCGAGGGAAGAACTGGAATCGGCAAGGAAGGCTGTTTCAGGATAACTCCAAAGGAGCGAAGACACTGAGGACTGAGCCCAAGCACTCAAAACAGCAGGGACTGAGCCCAAGCACTCAGCAGCATACAGCTGCGAGGGGCCTGTGCACTAGGCAGGGGCACAGCTCCGGCAGGGCGGAGGGTCCAGCACTCTGTGTGCAAAGCTTGACTGGGCTGAAAGTCATGGCAAGCTGGGGAATTATGGGATCGGATTTGCATCCGCCATAAAGATGGGAAACCAGATGCAGTAGTCCAGGGAAATGCCCAAGGCAGGCTGACTTCATAAAGATCATTTAGCTCACAGTCTAGAGTGCTGACAGTCTCCACAGCATAGCTCAGGCTCATGTGAAGGTGCCTCGTGGCTGTGTCATCTCGTGGAAGGCTACAGTGGTAGTCACACAGGCAGGCATGAGTCATCACGCAACCAAACAGAAGACCAGCGAGAAACTCAGGGATCAGGCTCTTAGGACAAGTGATTTCAGGGAGCTCACCCAGGAGACCAGCATTTCTCCCTGAGGAAACAATAGCTGAAGTTACCCAGACGAGACAACACTTACTTTTGGCTGGAGAATAAGAAAAGCTTCCTTAGAGATGGCGTTGCTTTAACTGAGCCTCAAAATGCGTGGAAGAGAACATTCAGGCTGAGCAGGCCAAAGGGAAAAGCTACAGAGTCACAGGTGACAGGACACATTTGAAAGGAGTGGCTCCATCTAACACCACTGGTGGGACACTTCCTACATCAGAGCCTTAGGGTCACCATGATGCCGGGCACGAGACAGGTCCTGATTAATCATTTTTGGAATGACTAAAATGAAGGAACGAGGTGCTCCTATAATAGAGAGCCATGGAAAACCTTTTCAATTGTGGGGAGGGAAATTGCCACAACCGAAAGACTGATGATCAAAAGGAAGACAGAGCATGCATTGAAAGGTGCAAAAACGTAGCATGGTTGGTGAAATTCTGGAATTCAAGATTTCACAGGAAAAGCAGTTTGAGTGATAAGAAAAAGTAAGATGCATGATCTGGCCACACAAGTGGGATGCTCGGTTGCACCAAGAGACTGTGGAAACACAGGGAGACCAAAGCTTCGGATGGTCCTCCACATCATTGTTGAGGTCTCTGGTGCTGACGGCCAGGGACAGAGTGGATGGGGAACTCATGTGGCAAATGTTGTAGTCCAGAGGTTAAGCTATGACAGCAGTAAGAATGGGAAGAGGGTGTGTCACAGGAGGACACATTGCTGAGTGAAGACGCTGGTGCCGTACAAAGGAAGAAGGGCTGAGAAGCGAAGGGTAGGCCAGGTGCTGTCCTGGTCCTGAGGATGAGTCCTAATGGTTGTACATTAGGATCCCCTTTGGTTGGACGACAATCAGAGGAGGGAACCACTTGAAAGTGATTGATGATCAACAGTTACCTGCACTTGTTGTTGTTGTTTTACAATTTAGAAGAGACTTCAGAGGAAATTTGTGAAGGAGATTTGAGGTGAACTTTTTAAGGGAATGTTTATCAAATAGAAAACATTCAGAAAAGGCAGCCAGAAATGTCATTTTTTAGCATAAGCTTCCATGTTGACCAAGTTGGAGCTTTTTCAGATATCAGGATGACTCAGAAAATTTTTGCATTTAACAGGCATATCTCTCCGAAAATGTGGAAGCAGCAGGCTAATATCCTACTAATCTTAGGAAATGGTATTAGGGGAAAACTTTCATTTCCAAGCTGCAGCCTTCTGCAGTACACATGCTCAGGGAAGTCACGGAAGAAAATATTCTGCAATACATAGAAACTGATGAATCAGAAGCAGTAAATTAATGGCAATTTATCTTCCACTATTTCGGAATTGGAACAACTTTTTCTATTAGAAGAACTGCACTCATGTAGACATGAGGAATGAGGAATGCGGAATTCCACTTCACCGGGCGCTGGTGCTATTGGGGTGTTATTGAGGATGCTTTGAAAAATATTATGACTTTTTAGTAATACAAATCAAGAGTTCACACCTGAATTTTTCCTTTCCACTATTTAAGCCAATGTGGGTTATCAGCATAAATTGAGCAAGAATTTTAGTATTTCTACTACTTGGCTAGTAAGTCTAACTTTGGTTTAAGTTTATATGCAAGATTTGAGATCTGAAGAATGATTCTGACTTGGCCATTACTAGATAGATTTTTTTAAAAAATTACCCCTTCCATAAAGAAAAACATTTAAAAGATCTGATTATGTAATAGCAACATTTAAGATCTTTAAAATTTTCTCTAACTTCATGACTCAAACTTTTCATTTTGGATTATGGACCCAAAAAAGTTTACAATTGTAAATTAAAGATGAAAAATTTTACTCTATTAAAGATAGATAGCGCTTGCATGTATAAGAGCTATATGAAAAATTCTACTGTATTGAAGAGATGTGGTGTTTGCTGGTAGAACAGGAAGATTAAACTCGGTCATCTTTCCAACATAACAGTTCTGCGAGCCTGTCGAGACCATCAGTGCTATGGTGTGGGTCTGGCGTGTGAGGCGCCCTGCTTTAGGATCCACTCCAGGAAAGGATCTCCAGGAACGCCCCTGTCCAGCTGAACTAACTATGAGGCCCCAGCTGGGCCCCCGGGGTGAGAGGAAGGCAGACTGGCTGAACGCCAACACCCGGCGGGAAACAGACTCTTGGAACAATCTCATTTATTAGAGAAGCAGAGGGTTTTCTTATAGATAGAGGTAAAAAGGAGGAGTTAGAGTTCACCCATGTGAGGAATTCAAACCAAAACGGGGGGAGGGGGTGCTCCTTAACTCCTTTATTGTGCCAAGGACAAGAGCTCCAGAGAGCTGTTGTTATCACCAGGTGCTGTTTTCTCGCTAGAGGTTGTTTTTCTTCTAACCTCCAGCTTTATCTTAAGTCCGGCAAGGGCCTTTTGCTCTTCTATGAGAGCGGCGGGGAATGGAATTTCCCCACAGCATGTCTGTCCTAAAGCTCATGGGTTGAAAGCATGTCCCCAGAGCAGCAAGGTTCAGAGACGGGGCATGGAGGGAGGAGGTGGGTCACTGTGGACGGGGACTTGCAGTCTATACACATCTTTGGTTCCCTCCCCTCCTCTCCTCTGCTTTCTGACCACCAGGAAGTGAGAGCTGCTTTTCCTCTGCCATGCCAGGAAGCCCTGCCACTGTAGTTTCTGCTTTGGAGCCCCTAACCATGAACGGTCACTTTTGAAACTTCTAAAACCATGAGTTAAGTAAATCTTTCCTCCCCTAACATGTTCTTGTCAAGTATTTTGGCGACAGCAACAGAAAAGTGGATCAAAGCACTGAACTTCCAGTGTGGGTGACCACCCACCTCCCATCCTAAGTAAACTCATCTTTAGGCAACACTTAACTTTCCACTCTATGGCTCTCAATTCTCCTAAAGATGATTGAATGGGTAGCTTTACCAGAGCAAATGACATCTGCTTCAAGCAATTCCAGTCAACTAGATATATCGGGATATTTCCTAAGTTCATTGGCACCTCATTGTAAATGCTGAGGACCCATCAGAATGCCCCATCAGTATTTTAAGCTCAGTACATCAAAACCGAAAGCCACTGTTCTAACCCTAAATCCCTCTCCTGCACTCCCCCACCTTAGTTAATGTTATCACCATCTTCTTCATTACCCAGATTAGAAAACTCAAACTCATATCCATGTTTCACTAGCCTCCAAATATTCAACTGTTTATAGAACACTGTATTTTTAAAATAGAAAAAAAATGCTTTTCTTCCTGTAAATCATCATACCAGAACAATCCCCGAGAAAGCATCAATTCCTACTCATTGCAATAAGGCAGATGGAACCTAGATGCAGAGATAATGAAATCTTCTCAAAATTCCTCGTCTCCCTGGGTGGCTTTGCTAGTTGAAATTCTCTGATTCTTGATTCAAACAGGCACATAATTTGTCTTTCTCACTCCAGTCTTTTTCTCCTGACATCTTTCTTCCCTCGTGAGGCCAAACATCTACACATCCGGTCCCCTTTCTCTTTTCCTGATAGACCAGAATGGTTTCTCAGTGTCTCAGAAGACAGAGTTCAAATGCTTACCCTCGATAAATGATTCAAGGTTCTAACTTAACTTTCCAGTCTTCTGTGCACCCCATGCAAGCTTTGCCCCTCACCCGCCAGCACCACGTGCCTGACATTCCCTGGACACCACCGACACTTTCCTAAGATTTGCTTTGTCTTTGCCTGCTCTGGAATTTTCTCCCCTCGTTTAAGTCCTGCCTGCACAAAAGATTTTACTCTCCTGCATCCTGATTTTTTTTTTTTTTTTTTTTTTTTTTTTTTTTTGCAGTTCTGGGGATTGAACTCAGGGGCATTCTACCTCCGAGCTATACCCCCAGCCCTGTTTTATATTCTTTATTTTGAAACAGGGTCTCACTAAGTTGCGGAGTGCCTCACTAGGTAGCTGAGGCTGACCAGGAACCCGGATCCTCCAGTCTCAGCCTCCCAAATGCTGGCATTACAAGCGTGCGCCACCATGCCCAGCTTGCATATTGATTTAAATTATAAAACATAAATAGACAGAAGTCTTTGTTTTTATAAAAATACCAAAAGTTTTGCAAGATAATTACTTTGGTGCATTGCCTAGAAAATGATAGGCATCCTTACTCTTAAGTATCTTTATTTTACATAGCGTTGTGTAAAAAAGAGTATACATTGTGTGTCGTTACAATGAAGTTTCATAAAGATATTTTTCTGATGAATTTTCCCTTCTATTTTGATTCTAATGTTTTCTGCATTATTTATTGGATACGGTAGGTCACAAAATCTTTCCCTTCAAAACAGATGACTTGTGAAAGTGTCAAAAAGACTAACAGCTAGCATTAGCCTGCCTAGGACCAGCTGGAAGACCACAGGCCTCCTAAGGAGAAAACAAATCAAGAAGCTTGAATTCACACATTCTAAGAGAGAGAGAGAGAAGAAAGAGAAAAAAGAATGTGCTGTTATTGCTAAATAATAAACATGTGGATTAGAAAGGAAAGCAAAAGTATATATGTGAAGTTGAAGTTGTAATAAGGTTAGAGACCTTCTGTCTGCCATTCTATGAGCTAACAGCATCTCTGCAGGCTCAATATTTTCACAAAAACAAAAGCTTCAAGGAAAGAGGTGGTGCCATAGTCAGTTAGTGTGTGTTACTAATACTGAAGGATTGAATCAGCTAAGGATGACACTTGGGACCAATTAATTCAAAGCTGGTTAAAAAAAAAAAAAAAAAAGAAGAAGAGACAATAAATCAGGGAACGGAGCTTCATTTAAATATAGTGAGTGACTGGAGTAAAGTACTTGAAATAGCTCAAAACCAGGAAATATCTCCAAGGGCCAAGGCAACTAACTGTAAGTACAAACAATGCTAGGTTCCGACAAGCCATCACACAGACACTGTGTAATTAATATCACGTAAGAAAACATTGGCCAACTGGATGTCAACCAAGAAAGTCTGGAAAAAGTTTTTACAAATGCAAAACTCAGGGAATTATCTTCTTAAAGATACATTTTGCTGAAATTCCAAGGAATCGTTTTTAATAGCAGGCAAGATAAAAGCATAAAGTTTTAGCCGGGTGTGGTAGCGTACGCTTGTAATCCCAGCATTCGGGAGGCTGAGACCAGAGGATCCGGGTTCGAGGTCAGCCTCAGCTACCTAGTGAGGCACTCCGCAACTTAGTGAGACCCGGTTTCAAAATAAAGAATAAAAAATAGCACTGGGGGTATAGCTCGGAGGTAGAATGCCTGGAGTTCATTCCTCAGTACCGCAAAAAAACAAAACAAAAAAAAAAGCATGAAGTTTTACCTGAATTCTTATATAGGGCTAAGGTCATAGATAAAATATATTCTTAAATACTTTAAACAGTTTTATATACTTCTATGGTGCGTTGTAATTACACATCCTAATGAGTGATAGAAACATACATATACACAATACTTGGTGTGGTTCCCTCTGGATTCCCCCTCCTCCTCCCAGAACCTGTCACTGAGATTGGTGTTGATAATTTTGTGTATGTACACAGCACTATTTGAACTGCTTTCTTCACCAAGTTTCCTTTCCCTCTCCCCAGCCTCTCTCTCTTAATCCCTTTACACTATTTTACTGGAATCTCTCCTCATTTATCCGAAATCTTTTGTGTCTCAATTTCTCTCTAGCTTCCACATATGAGACAAAACACACTCTTTAACTTTCTAAGAACAGTTAATTCACTTAGCATAATATCCTCTATACATCCCGTTTTCCTGCAAATGACATAATTGTGTTCTTCTTTATGGCTGAGTAAAATTCCATTGTGTATATACACACCACAGTTTCATAATCCATTCATCTATTTCTATCATAATCCTGTTTTATCTTTTTTTTTTTTTTTAATTTTCCAGTTCAGGTAGTTGCTGATTTACAAAGGGATTGGGTTCTAGAAATTTCTGAGCTGGTTGTTCAGAGCCTGGAATGTATATTTGTACAGAGACAGCATTGTACAAAGCATTCATATCCCACAACCAACCATAAAGAGCTTTGTTATTGTTCTTTTTAGCTATTGTCTCAAGCTGCATGGGCCGGCTGGAGGTCTGGATTCTGGGCTTGGAGGCCGTATGATCTAGAATAGAAATATGGAAGAACAACGGGAATTTCTTCCCGTATCCCTGAATGCTGAGCTTGTCCGTACCACACTTCTCAATCGGGAAAGCTTTTATTTGCCCTTATGATTCAAAGCAGAGTCCTGCAAGCTCAAGAGGGGGCAGGTTGCACGTGCCCAGGGGCATGCAGCTGTTTAGCGGAATCCCACAGGGCTCCCTGCCGCTTCTCTTTGCTCTAAAACATCTATAAAATTGAGAATCCCACGAATTCATTCCAATATAATGTTACAATGTAGTATTACAATGCTCTGACACACACCCGGCAGAACTATTGGAAATAAAATCATTACACCACAAATCTTCCCTTCAAGATTTCAAAAGTCTAAGGAGCATGATCCTCTAGTCAATTGTGGGGTTTTTTTTTAATTTTATTTTATAAATAAATGTGAAAAAAAATGTGATGGTGTCATAAGAGGAATATCAATTCTTATTTGGGAATGAGATAAGATGCTGTAACAAATGAAACCTCATCGGAGGTCTTATATCTCTATGAGAGTCTATGTGCCTGCCATGCTCTGGTCTAGGAAGACCTTTCCCAGGGTGATTTAGAGATCCAGACTCCTTTGGTTTTGTGTTCCTGATATCTCCTAGAGTCTAGGAGCATCCAAGTCCATCTGGCAAAGGAAGGGAAGATCAAGAAGCATTCTCTTTCCTTAACTACGCTTCCCAGAGCGACACACATTCCTTTGCTCTCAGCCTCTTGGTGAGAACTAGTCTCCTTGTTGAACCTGAGTGAATGGGAACCAAGAAACACAGCTCCTCGGGTAACTATAAAAAAAGGGAAATCAACTGTTCAGGATGTTACCAGTCTCTGCCACCGGTACTAAGGCAACCAAACACTCTAGCCTCACCTGAAGAAATCCAAGTAAGTTTTGAGAAGATGCAGTATCTGATTTGCATCAAAGGATGATAGGCACAGGATGACAAGATAAAGGCATTTTTCCAGGGAGAGAATGATGGAGACAAATTTAAGCACAGGAGGAAAATAATGAGGCAGGTAAGCATCTGGAAATCCCATAGCTGAAGCCCAAGGACCACTTGAAAGCTACCTTTCTTTAAAGAATGGTCCACCACATACATGTGTGAAGTTTGACAAAGAAGAGCTGGCTGGCCCTAAAGCCCCTTCGGAAATTCCTCATTGTACTTACCTTTGTGGCCGGTGTTAAAATGATCGAATTTGGTTTTCTGCATCTCTGAACTTGATTCTTCTGTGAATGCCAAATGACTTCTCAGGAAGAGTGGTTGATATTTAGTATTCTGCAGGATTTTCTGGCTAAGAGCAACCAGAGCCAATGAATAATAGAAGCAGTGTATATCTGTCAAGTGTAATTATAACACTGAATTATGCTCGTCTTGCATTCTGATTCCTGTATACATTAGTTTAAACATTGGAACATGCTGGCATTTCAGACCTGGGAGGATTTTACTTTGGAAGGTAGCATGCCATTATTTTTGTCCTTTTTTAAAATTTTATTTATTTATTTATTTATTTATTTATTTGTCCTAAGGATGGAATCCAAGTACATTCTACGTCTGAGCTACATCCCAGCCCTATTTTTTATTCTTTATTTTGAAACAGGGTCTCAGTAAGTTGTGGAGGGCCTCACTAAGTTGCTGAGGCTGGCTGAGAACCTGTGATCCTCCTGTCTCAGCCCCCCAAGTACTAGGATTACAAGCATGCACCTCCACGCCTGGCTTTTAACCATTTTTAATAGAAAAAACTCACATCTAGGTTCAAAATTATTTTTTGGTAAAATTTGAGCACTCTTTAAAAAAAAACTTGGGTTTCTAAAAACAGAAAATCAGTAAGGAGGAATGTTTCAGTCTAGTTTTAAATTTTTTCTAGTTTTTTTTTTGTATTTAAATGAAATCTTGTTCTCTGCATTTTGATTAACTAATCCCTCTGATTAAATGCTGGTTAAAATTATAGGATAGAATTGCTTGAAATGTCACCAATCTTTGCAAAAGAAGGTAGAAATTATCAGATTGTAACTTCTAAATTATACAAATATTGTTTATTTTTGAATGGTTTAAAGAAAAACAGAGAAGCAGAACAGATAGAACAGAAAAAAAATCAGCTATAATTTTATATTCCAATATATTTAAATTGCCATTTGGGTATCTACATTTCTAAATAGTTTTTCATGCATTAATATATAATTTCTTTATAAAAATGAGATCATACCGTACATACTGTTTTGTAACCTACTTTGTGCATGTAATAATATTTTAGAAACACATTTCCCTGTCATTTTTTTTTTATAAAACTCTACAACAGTAATTTTTCTCAGCTGGAGGCAAGGACAATATCAGAATCTCCAAGAGGGCATGTATAGTTTGCAAAAAATATAGTTTTATATTTAGGAAACAAGGCCATAAAGCTATTGTGCTTATAATACAGGCTATAGAATATAAAGCACAATGATTTCTATTGACTAGTCAGATGTTTACCTGAGATCTTCTGGAGTTAGTTATGTTATTCATCTGCCTTCTCCATGGGGCATATCAGCATCTGGAGGGATAATTAGATTATTACATCAACAAAGGAGACATGCCATTTTACCAACAACCTGCTACTGTTGGGCTTAACTTTGTTTTTTTGTTTTTTGTTTTTTTGGTGCATTGTAAATTGTAATCATACATCTTTGTTACATACAAGCAGATAAAGGCATACATGCACACGTCTCTCATTTAACCCTTCCCCAGTTCCCACCCTACTCCCTCCCCCTCCCTCCTTCTCAAGTTCAGCCAAGATGTCCATCAACAGATGAATGAATAACAAAACTATGGGAGATGTACACAATGGAATTTTACTCAGCCATAAAGAAGAACAAAATCATGTCATTTGCAGGGAAATGGATGGAACTGGAAAACATTACGCTGAGTGAGATTAATCAGTCACAAATAGTAAAAATTTGTTTGCTCTCCCTAATATGCAGAAGCTAGGGAGACAGTGGGACATAAAAGGGACTATAGACAAAAAAAGGAGAGACCTTAGATAGCAAAGAAGGTGACTTAACTGAAGGTGATGGGAGGGGGAACACCCTAATACACATGATGTACTTTCACAGACATATCAAAGTCAATCACTAAACTGAGCTTCACTTTTTTTTTTTTTTTTTTTTTTTTTTTGCAGTACTGGGGATTGAACTCAGGGGTATTCTACCTCCGAGATATACCCTCAGCCCTATTTTTTATTCTTTATTTTGAAACCGAGTCTCACTAAGTTGTGGAGTGCCTCACTAGGTAGCTGAGGCTGGCCGCGAACCCGGATCCTCTGGTCTCAGCCTCCCGAATGCTGGGATTACAAGTGTGCGCCACCACGCCTGGCTTGGGCTTCACTTTTAAAAGGTAGTTTTTCCCCCTGTTCTCCTCTATTGGCTTCTTGGTACTAATCCCCCATCACACCATTCGTCCGCACACTACGTACTTTATTATGCGGTATGCTATTGCTGTTTAAGGCTTGCTCATAGGCTGCAGCAGCAAGCCTTCGGGCAGGCTGCATGATGAAACTGAAGGTCCTCCCTTGGGAAGGCCAAGTGAGGATGCGCCCAGCAGGACAGCGCTGCTAATGGATGCCCTGTTCCCAAAGCTGTCTCCATCAGTGTGCTCACAGCGGGCCTGTCAAGCCATCCTGCGGCAGAGCTGGGGTCTGGCTTAGCCAGACCTGCGACCCTTCCCTCAAAGGAACTATTCTAGAGAGAAACTGGGTTGCCTTAGTTCAGCCAATCAGGCAAAAAATAAATGTGGTTGTTTGAACATTGTGTAAACGGGTCCTAAAAGAGCTCTCGCATGTTTTATAAATGTAGACTTCAGGGAGGCAAAATATTTATCTGTGCGCTATCTACAGGAAAGTTATATTTCCAGCTGTTATGATCAGAAATAAAGAGAAGTACACTTTGTGATACATCGTTGCTCTTATTTAACATCACTCATTCTAGGGGAGGGCTTTGTTCAAGTAGAATTTGGTTGATTCCACCGGAGGAGATGCTGTGAAGTGATTTCTGTCATTTTTCAGGTGTGGAAATATATCACCTTAAAGACCTACTAACTCTTCTACAATTTTAAGGGAGCATTAATCCTCAGAAATTTCCAACCCTGAGATTCTGAGATCTTGTAACTTTAATATTCAACCCTTATAGTCCTCATTTCTAACAATATTACTAATAGAAGAGATAAAGAACAAATTAAACCCAGGCACAGTGGATAATTCCAATACTTGGGAGACTGAGACAGGATAATCACAGGTTCGAAGCCAGCTTCAGCAACTTAGCAAGACCCTGTTTCAAAATAAAAAATAAAATGGGCTTGGGGTATAGCTCAGAGGTAAAATGCCCCTGGGCCCAATCCCCAGTACTGAAAAAAAAATCAATCATAGCTAGAAAAGAACTAATAAAATAATTTAGATCAGCTATGCATCTGTTGCAATTCTTCCAAAACAAGAAGGACATTAATAGAAGTCTTTATGCTTTAAGAAAATTTGTTTCGTAGAAAGACAGTGATTTTCTCTCCCTCTCATATGTCTCACTGTTCCCATTTAAAATCTCTATTGAGCTGAGCATGGTGGTACACACCTGTCATCCCAGTACTTAGGAGGTTAGACAGGAGGATTGCAGGTTCAAGAATAACCTCAGCAACTTAGCAAGACCCTGTTTCAAAATAAAAAAAAATCTGGAGGTGTAGCTCAGAGGCAAAATGTTCCTGAGTTCAATCTCCAGTACCACAATAAATAAATAAATAGATAGATAAAGTCTCTGTTGACCACACACCATGACTTTCCTTTTCCTCCAATACTGCAAATGCACTGAAGTTGGAGTGCATCTGATGCTGTAATAAAAAACAAAATAAACCTCTTTTTAGACTGTGAGTCTCTAGCGTGTAGAATATATGTCTTCTCTTGGTATTTAAATTTTCATTAGAGGGATATTGTCTAAATTCATATTAAGGTGGCATTGAAAGAATGGAGAAAAATTGCTAGAAAATAGAAGTGACCTTCAGGCTGAGTGGAAGCTCAGTCCACAGCACCCAGGAAACAGACGTCTCCTTAGCTGCTCTGCTTCTGACAAACTTATCCACAGCCCTCAGCACCAGACCTGCCCCTTCCAAAGCCTTTTCCTTCATCCTCAGATCTGGTTTTTGGCATTTCCTCATTAACAGCCAGGACAGCCATCCATCCATAGCACAGTCACTTAGAAGTCATCATCAATTCATCAACTAACACACTCTCTCCTTATGAGCTTCAATTTCATCCAAATGAAGGCGTGTCAGTATCTCCCCCAATCCTCTGGTTATCTTCCCTCCTTTGGACCTCAAGTCCATGAACCCCTCTCCTGCAGCCCTCCAAAGCCAAGGCTTCCATGAGATTCTTCTCTCTGACAACACCTGAAGCCAGCTTCACAGATTGCCCTTGGTGTGCTACCAACACACATCTTTTCACTAGCTTTTCTCATTTTTCCTGCAAAACTTGAATGTGTCAAGAGGAAACCTTTTGACACCCAGCCCCTCCTCAATTCACTCTTTTCTCCATTTCTGGGGAATCCTGACGCATTCCATTTCAGTTTCTCTAAAGAAGCTTTTACGTTTCTTTTCATCACAACTATTCTATCCCCAGAGTCACCATCTGGGACTTTTCTCTCTTCTTCCAAAACTGGGCACTTTCTACCCAGTGCACATGTCTCTGCTTATTCCAACCAGGAGAGTGTTTGAAACCCAACTGCACATCCTACATGGGCCACTGGGAATCATTTCAAGGTACCTAACACTTTGGAATGGTTTTTGTCTTTTTCCCTATTTAAATCATATAGGTTCGTTAATATTCAAGAAGTTATTCTCAGAAGGTAGTTAAATGCACAGAGAAAACTAAAAGTAGAAAGGCTTTGCATTTGAAAGACGGTGCTCGGTTTTTGCATGGCCAATGGTATAGCTTCCTTTTGCTTCTTTTTTCTCTGTGGAAGCCTTTGTTTTGTGAAGTTATTTTTTCCCATAATAAAGAGCTTAAAGGCCAAAATACATGAAGAGAAATATTTCTCATACTCAAGAGGTTATCAAGATACCAGAGATTTTAAAATGAGTTCATAACATTGATTCTTAAGCTCTGGGCATTTCCTTGAAGAATTTCCAAAACACTTCAAATAAGTTTTCCTTGGCAGCGTTCATTTTCAGATGTGTTTAGCGCTGATTTTTCTGGTGTGAATATGTATATGTGTCCCTAAAAATCTTTATGGTCACAAACTAAGACTACACTAAAACCAAAAATTAGATTATGTTCTTTATTTCCTCCACAATATGAAAGGCAATGTAATCTAGTTAGGAAAACAAAGGCCCTCTATGCTGAGTCCTTACTGGATTTTAATGTCTCACAGCCTCAAGCTCCTTATCTAGGCAGTGAGGGTGAGTCTGGAGGTGAATTTCCATTCTCTGAAATCTTTAGATCTTAACATTGTTGGGTTCAGTCAGATACTTCTAAACTGAAGTGTTGAGAAGTTTTGGGTTTTGTAGTTAGAACCAAGTGAAAAAGAGTAGAGACCACAGTCCCCATAGACCGCACATATTTCTGATACCTATCACGAGTGCAAGCCACCCCAAATTTCAGTGATTCTCTAGAAGTCTCGCAGAATTTATACATGGCTGCAATGTCCTCATTACAGTTATCATAGAGGGAAATGCAGGGCAAAATTAGACAAGGAAAGAACGGAGGACAGAGTCCAGAGAAGAACTAGATGCCAAGCTTCCGGTTACCAGTCAGGAACACATTTCCTGTCTCGAGCTGATGTACAGGGAATTTACAACCAGAGAAGGTGCCCTGAGCCTCCGTGTTGAGTGTTTTTTTAAGGCTTAATTGTGTAGGAATTGCTGGCTAGCCACATGGCTGAGTCAGTTTCTAACCCCTCAGGGGGTGGAATGATACAACGCAGGCCCTTATTCTATATTGGATTGTTGGTCTCTCTGGCATGGACAGTCCACATCCTACACATTTTGGGTGTGGCTGGGCATCTAAATCACATTGTTAAACTATCTCATATGACCCAAGGATCCCAGGCAAACAAGCTCTGATCAGGCAGAGCATCCCAAGGGCCCAGGGGTTAGATATCACCTTCCTAAAGCTAAGGACAAAGGCCAGACCTCTTTTGGAATACAGCTATTTTATTTTTAATTTTAATTAAAATGTAGTAATGATAGATACATGTGAGGTACAGTGTGACATTTCGGTATATATAATAATACATGTAATGTATAATGATCAGATCAAGGTAATTGGCATATATCACCTCAGACAGTTTGTGTGTGTGTGTGTGTGTGTGTGTGTGTGTGTGTGTGTGTGTGTGTTGGGAACATTCAAGATCCTCTCTACTACCTATTTTGAAACATTTAATTAATTGTTGTCAACCACAGTTACCTTATAAGTTATTCCTCCTATCCAACTGTACCCTCTACCCACTAACTGTCTTCTCTCTATCTCTCTCTCCCACACCCTCCCCAAGCTATGGTAACCATTATTTGATTCTCAACTTTTATTAGAGGCAAGGATAAATTCTTCCACACTGTAGGTGCATAAATGTTTACTATCATTACATCTTCTTTCTGGATTGTTCCTTTTATTAATAAGGAGTGCCCTGCTTTGTCTCTTCTGATGTGTTTGAGATGAAAGTCTGTTTTGTCGGATATGAGCGTTGCTACCCCTGCCTGTTTTTGGTCTCCATTTGCATGGTATATCTTTTTCCATCCTTTCACCTTTAATATATGGGTATCTTTTGGCTGTAAGGTGAGTTTCTTGCAAGCAGCATATAGTTGGATTATGTTTTTTAATCCATGTTGCCAGTCTATGTCTTTTAATTGGAGAATTAAGACCTTTGACATTCAGTGTTATTATTGAAATAGGATTTTTGTTTCCTCTCATTTTGTGTTCTATATTCTGTTTGATATAGTGTTATTTCTCCTTTGCTTAGTTGCTCACCCATTGGAACTCACCTCCTCTCTGTTTTTGGAATTTGCTTCTTTTTTCTTCTTTATGTTTTATTTAAGTATTTTCTCTAGCGCTGGATTGGTAGTCATGAATTTTTTAAGATTCTGCTTATCTTGGAATGTTTTTATTTCTCCATCAATTCTGAATGATATCTTTGCCGGATATATCAGTTTTGGTTGGAAATTGTTTTCTTCTAAGGTCTAGAGTACTTCATATAAGTCCCTCCTAGCATTTAGGACTTGGATTGTGAAGTCTGGTGTGATTTTTATTGTTTTGCCTCTAAATGTCACTTGTTCTTTTGTTCTCACTGCTTTTAAGATTCTTTCCTTGGCCTCTATGTTAGTCATTTTGATTATTACGTGGCGTGTGGTGGTCCTTCTTTGATCTTGTCTTCTCCTCCTACATGTGAATATCCAAGTCTTTTTCCATGTTTGGAAAATTCTCTGAAATTATTTCTATGAAGAGGTTTCTGATACCCTTGGTCTGTGCTTCTAGGCCTTCTTTACTGCCTTTTATCTATAAGTTCGGATGTTTTGTATTGGCCTGTATTTGTTGGATGTATAGGCTGTGTTGTTGTAACATTTTCTGTATACTGTTGACTGTGCTTTTGGTCTTGAATGAAGTGTCTTCCATGAGTGATACTGTTTTCCATGTGGTTTAGCCTTCCAGAATTGGTTTCTATTGCTGTCTTCATTTTATTTATTGACTCCTTCATTTCATTCAGAGCCTCCTTCTGGTTCTTTCTTAAAGCCTCAATTTCCTCCTTCATTTCCTGTATACTTTCTTTGAGGCCTTTCAACATATTAAAGATCAAAATTCAGAATTCTCTTTCTTGCATTTCTTGGAGATCAGTATTGGTGATCTCCATTGTTGTTGAGTCATGGGAGTTTATTATTTCCTCACTATTCCTTGTTCTCATATTTTCAGAGTTCTCAGGTTTGCGTTTCTGTTGGCTTGGCATCTTCTTGCTTTTTGTTTATGAGTCCTGTGCTTATTTGTTATCCCTTTATAATAAACTCTATGCTGGGGGTATATCTTCACTTCTACCAGTCTGGCTCAGATAATCAAAGTTAGTTTGTCCCCCAGAGCCTCTTTAACTGGATATAGTTCTTAGTGCAAGCAAACAGGAGTCTCTGATTGGCTGCAGGCTACTGTGTTCTCCCGGCCCAAACTCCGCAGGGCCTAAGACTATGATGTTCTACTCAGAGCCTATAGTCTGCTGGTTGGGACTTAATGCACCCCAGAGACCACTGCTGCTCTGCTGATTGTGACCCTGTAATACTGCATAGTACTGACCTCTGACCTCTGTGACCTGTGGGATTAGGCTCAGCAAAGTTGGTCATTGCTATGTTCCAAATTTATGGTCTGGTTTGCTGAACTTTGATGGCCCCTGGGACACCACTCCATATCTGCTTGTTATAGTAAGGTACTTTCAGTCACTATCATACCTCATGTGAGGTACTTTCAGTCACTAGCATACATGCATGCCGGGTATAAACTCTTCTGACAGAGAAAGTATTGAATTCCCAGCTTGTGGCTGGGATCAAGTGATACCCTGCAGGATCCCTGGCCTCTTGGCGTGGTCTGGTCCTGATGGTGCTGTTATTGCTCTCTGCCTTAGGCCCAATGTCTGGCAGGGAGAGATTTCACAGTTCCAGGCTGGAGGCTTGGGTGACTCTGTTCCTTATCCCTAGAGACACCACCCCTGTCCTGAAATGCTGCACTCCTGGGGGCCCTAGCTGGCCTCTACTGTTTGTGCTGGTGCTTGTAGCACCCAAGCACAAGTTCAATGCTTTCAGAGCCTGCAACTTAGTAAGCTGAACTATTTTCCCCAGACTCCAGGTAACGATGTCCCATGGATATCTCTAGGGACCTTACAATGGCTCCTGTAACTGCTGACTACAGTTCCCTCCCACCTGCTTCTAGGGGCTATTTACAAATTATGTTTCGGCTGTGTCCAATAATAATCACCTCTGCAGGGATGATTTGCAGAGTCTCAGGCTCCCACAAGTCAATTTCCCTGCCATGCAAGTCCCTGTGTCCAGGCACAGCCATTCCCCACTGGAACAACTGGTTAACTTACAGTCCTAATGGGTGCTACTTGCTGCTCTGGATCAGTGCCAGAAGTGATGGGTTCAATGCAGCCATGGCGTTTGAATCCAGCTGGGTCCCTGTCGAGCATGGAGCAAAATTCTGACTGCTTTCACTGATGGTCTGTAGTCACTGGCCTCAGAACAATCCACAGTTTCTTCCTGGAGGTCTCTGGAAGCCATGGTAGCAGCAGCTGCCAGCTCCAGCGCCACCAGGCTCAGTTCCCCAGGTGGGAGATGTGGAGAGCTTATACAATCCTCTGCTCTTTTTTCTAGTTCTGGTTCTGCCACTTTTCAATTTTCTTTTTTGTTATGTTTTTCACTGCTTTTGTGTGTGTGTGTGTGTGTGTGTGTGTGTGTGTGTGTGTGTGTGTGTAAGTTGTTGGCTTCTTTGCTGTGGGTTTTTCGAGGCCATAGTGCCGGCAGTCCTGGCATGGTTAGGCAAGATCTTCCACACAATTTTAAAAATCTTTCTGTGAAGGACAAGGAAGCAAAAGATTTCTGGATATCTTACTACTAGAAGGAAACTTGGAAATCCTACTGTTTCTTAAGAGAGGATCCCAGGACCACTTGCATCAGAAATTACCTGGCCCTAACAAAGCACAGACTACAGGATCCAGCCTCAAATGTACTCAACCAGATTATCTGGAAAAGGAGCCTAAGAATATGTGTTTTCAACATTTTCCCTTCCCAGTACTTGGGAGGCTGAACCAGGAGAATCACAGATCCAAAGCCAGCCTCAGAAATTTAGCCAAGCTCTTAGCAACTTAGAAAGACCCTGTTTCAGAATAAAAAATAAAATAGGGCTAGGAGTGTAGGTAGGAAATAGAACACTCCTGGGTTCAATCCCTAGTAACACACACACACACACACACACACACACACACACGTATACACACACATGCACACATTCCCTGGGTGGTTTCTCATGCAAGCCAAAATTCAAGAAATATAATTATGATCCAATTTTCTTGTTCCTAAAAGCAAAGTGAAAAATAGCATGAGAGATAGCAGCAAAGGGAGAAAACGTTGACTCTGGTCCCATTGCCAGTTTGTGTATTTACCTTAGCAAGTCATTGTTCCTCAAACATCACGTGTTTGGGAACAACATTTAGCCAGCAGAGCTAATGTATGATGTTTCCAGACTGAAAAGTGTTCATTGGGTTGCTTCGTGCTCTTAGGGAAGATGCTTGTGGAATCAAAATTCACATTCTAAATAGTTTGGGGAGCCAACTATTTAGAATTGTGGACCTCCTTGTGGCAGGGGTGTTCCCACTCATTCATTCACTCATTCATTTATTCACAAGCTATTGAGTGTATACTCAGTGGCAAGCAGGGCTCCAGGTGCTAAGGATAGAACAATGACTAAAACAGAAAGAGCCTCTGCCTCAGTGAGTCCGAGATCACATACATGTCAGATGTCAGGCTACCCAATGAGATATGTTATATAGGTTAATTTTAAAATCAGGATTAAGGAGAAAGAGAGGTTTGCTATTTAACATAGACTTTTCAGGGAAGAAATTGCTAATATGGTGACTTGTGAGTGGAGAAGTAAAAGAACCACCATAGGATCCCTGGGTAGAGGGAACAGCCCTCACTACCGCTCCGAGGCAGGAGCAACATCGCTTGCAGTAGAGGAGAAAGCTTTGTGTGATGGAGTTAATTAAGACCGAGAGGAGCAGAAATGGAAGACACACGGTACTGACAGCTCTTTCAAGGAATGTATCAAGAAAAGGGAGAAACAAAATGGTGACTGGTGGGGAAAATCAGGTCAAAGGAAGAGTTTTGTAGTGGCGGGGGTTGTGAACAGTGGAGACTTGTCAACATGGTCATGTGGAATGGTCCAGTAGAAAGTAGATCACTGATGCTGAAGTAGAGAACAGGGACAGTCCTGAGAGCGGTGTCTTTCCATAGGTAAGAGGAGATGGCATCAGGTCCAGCTGGAGCCACCAACCTCCATTAGAAACACAGATATCCTCTTTTCTTCTTTCTCTTTTTCTTTATCTCTGATTCCCATAGTGACCTTATTTCAGCCTCACCCCCTCTTCTCCTGACCCTCTCCTGTTATATAAATTATTTTGTCTTCGGATGTCCTTCAGGGGAAAAAAAAAGGAATAAAAGATATTCATAGCCCTCCTCACTGGAGAGTGAGGCTGAAATATCTATTTTGCCAATTATTAGTTTTGTTGGATGAGTCAAATGAGATTTTTGTATGGAGTTCTTTAGAAACTGTCACTTTTTGAACTCCTCTTATAATGGAAGAAACAAATCGTTATCAAAACCGCACCACCGGTAGCTGGTGTGCTCTTCATGTGCATGGTGTCCATCTCCCTTGTCTTTTTTCTTTACCTGTGGGATGGCCAGATTTGTTCTGCTACCTCCGACTGACACTTTGGTCTGATGTCTAAATGTTATCTCACCTGCTGGGAGAACTCGGAGCCAAAATGTCTGCTCTCTGGCCAGTTGTTAAATTTTTCACTCAGTACAGTAAGCCTTCAGTGATTTGGTTTGAGGAAACAGGATGAGTTAGAATGAGAGGAGATAATGCCACCTGCTGGAATTATGCTTGAAAGAGGGAAGAAATAGAAAGAACCATCCATGATTTTGTTCTATTCATTGTTGTAAGGCGCTCAGAGGTCATGACCCAGCTCTATCCAATAGTAATGTCTGCCATGTATACTGATTTTTTTTCATGCCAATATGCCACCTTGTGCATTTATCTTTTAATTTTTCTCCTTTCTCCCTATAATGATTCAATGTCTAAAACTACCATGAAAACTAGCTATATGTCATTTTGCTCTATCTCTCTTAGAAGCTCCTGGAAATTAGGTCATAGACAGTTGTAACTTGAAAAGACCTTAGAGGTTATCTAGTTTAGTGATTTTCAAACACATTTTGAACACAAAAACTTTAGGAAAGCTATAAATATAGTCCTCACTTCATACACCAATAAACAGAGGCACAAAAAAGACTAGAACTCGTATGCACTGATTCCCAAACCATGCCCTATACAAGTTAAGATGCTTGCAATTACAATAAGACTGGCTTCAGCAATAATGAATGTCTTATATTAGAAGTCCTAAGGTAGGAATAATTTCAACCTCACCAAGCACCAAGGTTATCCCATTACCTTCTCTGTTCTCCTCAGGATGTCTGATGTTTGTAAGATGGTTCTTCTAAACCACAGTCTCTCACCCAATATCGAAGGGCAAAAAGGGATCTGAAGTATAAGGCTCTGAAAACACATTTAGATTCCTGGGCAAAGTCGTATCAGCTCACAGGCGAAAAGGCATGAGTGACTAATTTAGGGGAGGAAATCCTCCATGGTGAATTCTCTTTCCACATGTCTTCTGAATAAGAGGCACTGAAAGCTCTGTCCCTGCCTTTCCAAAGATGCGTGTGGGATTGAACCATGGAGGACAGAGATAGTGTCTTCCTCCTAGGATGGGTGTATATTTGCTTCTTGACCAGGATGATAAAAACAAGGTCTCTCTCCAGGCAGAAGTTGAACAGGTTTTCTAGCAGTTTCTTTAAAAGATAGGGTTGTTCTAAGCCAGGTATGATGGGGCACACTTGTAATCCCAATACTAGAGAGGCTGAGGCAGGAAGATCACATTCACGGTCAGCCTCAGCTACTTAGTGAGGCCCTCCGCAACTTAGTGAGACCCTGTTTCAAAATAAAGAATAAAAAATAGGGCTGAGGGTGTAGCTCAGAGGTAGAATGCCCCTGGGTTCAATCCCCAGTACTGTGGGGAAAAAAAAATTCTGGGTTCATCAGCTGTTAAGCAAACTTTCATAATGTGTAGCATTAACCCAAACTGTCCCATGTCACCCCTAGGGGACTTGGCCAGAGGTTAGAGCAAGGGAAACAAATATGAACATGAAGCCTATCCTGTCTCCTATGTTGTGAGTATAAAAGGTCTTTGTCAGCCGGGTGTGGCGGTGCACGCTTGTAATCCCAACACTTGGGAGGCTGAGAGTTCGTGGTCCGCCTCAGTTGCTTAGTGAGGCTCTCCACAACTTAGTGAGACCCTGTTTCAAAATAAAGAATACAAAATAGGGATGGGGGTGTAGCTCAGAGGGAGAATGCCCCTGGGTTCCATCCCCAGTACTGAAAAAAAAAAAAAGGTCTCTGCCCTGGGAGTCTCGAATTTTCTGCCAGCGTCAGGAAACCGTGTCCAGATAAGTCATTAGCTTGCAAGTGAGGCAAAGTCTGAAATCTTTCCAGTTTCCCAGTTGTGTTCACTCTTGGGAAGGCCTTCCTTCAGATCTGCTGCAGTATTCTTTCCTATTTCTGGAAACAAGGAACTTTTTGGTCTATAAGAAGTTCCTTCTCTACCGGCAGAAACAGGGCAACACTTCAGGCTCCAAGTGGAGCCACATTAAGCGAGGACAGTGTCGCTGGCTCTGGTGTCTCCCCGACTTGCCCCCCTTTTATTCGCTCACTGACTCTCTCTATAATTATCTCTTTTAAAATGTCAGTTGCTCTCACCCAGAAGACCAGGAGCAATCAGCCACAAACTGAACTTTAGAAGCTTTTAAAAAGCGCTGGCTGTCTGCCTGGGAGGTGGGAGTTCTCAAAGGCATCCCTTAGCAGTGTCAGGGAAGCTGACATTGAGTGATGAGAGAGAGAGGAGTCCTTCCCTTTCTTTTCTCGCTGGGCCCTGGAGCCCCCTTTCTTTGGAAGCAAGCAGGGTATGTATGTCTTCAGCAGAGCCTCACTGGAGACTCCTTGGGGAGGACGTTGCTCATGGTGGCCATTGGCCCTGAGTCCCTTTCTGCACCCAGTGGAACCAAGGGGACCTACAGCAAAATTGTATTGCTGTTAAGAAGACTATAGTTGAGAGGGAAAAAAAAAATAAGGATCTCTTCTGAAGACCAGAGAGAAAAGTATGGGCATTTTCTAATAGCAGCTGGTGCTCAGATTTTTCTCCAAACAGTGACAGTTTAAAGACCTCAACGAAGATTCATCCTTGCCTGGACAGTACCAGAGGAAATTAGACCAGCATTTATCCCTTCAAGTCAAACCTTAGGGTTAAACTCAATTTATTCCTAAAATGAATATCCCTGATGGCATTTGATGCCTTTAAAATGAAACCAGCTTTTCTACTTAGCCCAGGAATCCTCCTTCTCCTGCAGTCCTGACAACTCAGATTTTTAAAAATGCATCTGCTAAGGTACCTTGCCGTGAGAACAGGACAGATCTAATCTTAAACCAAGGCTACTTTTCCCTGTTGACTGTATCAGAACTGCAGGGGCAGACTGGTGGGTGGCTCAGTCAGTCACCTACCTGCATTCCTTTCCTACTCCAGAGACTGTGACTAAGGCGGCCTGGCCTGCAGGCTAAATCTCCTCACATGACCCTTGGAGGCATGGGCTCGTAATTCAGATGAGATATTTTAGTGGAGTGTGCATGGAACCACCACAGGTGTTAAAATTAAAGTCTTTTTCTAATGACATGAAAGATCAAAATTCTTTGGTACAATTAGGTTGATAAATTGAGTTCTGTGTCTAATATCCCTGTAGCTCTATGAAGTTAACACAGCTTTCAGAGGGGCCAGGCACACAGAGGCAGGGAACAGTCTAGGTCCTGAGAGAATCTGGCCCACTGTGGTTTTTTAAATTAGAAGTTTGATTGCTTGCGACACTGCCTCAAAATGGTACCAGCCCAAAGAAACGGAATTTTCCATTAGCCCAGGAAAAAATGACAGATATTTAATTAAACTGCTTGGAGATTAGGCAGAAGGCTTACTGATAGATAGAGGGCTGGATATCTTTATAAGTGAAGTCAGGAAATTCACTCGTGTGCCACATTTTTAATGTGGGAAAGAATCTGCCAGGCCTAAGGGAGTTCAGGCCAATGTGCATGCTGCTTCTGCAGTAAGCTACCTCTCCTGCCAATCCCAAGAAAAATGTGTGTTAAAAAATGTATTTGTAAAGCACTGGGCGGTCACTGAGGAGCTTCTCATAAAGCTTAAAATGTGAAATAAGGAAGCTGCCTATAAGTAGAGTTGACAGAGTCACCCTGGAATCTATTTGCCTATTGTTGAGAGGTGATTTATTGCGGAAGGTGGCTGACTTGGCGGAGATCTCTGAAAGGAAGAGTGATTTGTGATCCGTGCTGAAGGGCAGGGGCTGGGAACGATCCAGCAGCCCAGGTGGGGATGAGGCCAGGTCTGCATCACATGACATCCAAAAGGACGGTGCTGTTAGGAAGGCTGCGTGATCTTTGGGACAGTCATGGGTAGTCTGAAAAGGATGCATGTCATCTTCATTGCTTAGCAGTTCAGAGGTCCCTAACTTTCAAAGATGAATGCAATACAGTAAATGTCCCCAGAGCAAGAGTTCTCAACTCTAGCTACATATTAACATTTCCTGGAGAGAGACTGGAAATACCAGGGCCTCCTCCAGACCAACGGAGGCAAAAATCTCTGCACCCAGATAATTCACAAAACCCTTCAAGTGAATGCAAATGGCTGCCCTTGGAGCAGCTGAAAGGTCAGTTGTAGATGGAATCAAAGTTCTGAAATCAGACGAACATGGGCTCAGATTCTGACTCCACTAACTTGCTAATCAAAGACACTCAGCACTGGTATCTTAGTGTTAACAACTTCTCCAACCTCAGTTTCCTTATCTGGAAAGACTCCATGATAGCAACCTCTTGGAAGGCTTCTAAATATAAAGTAGGAAATAAATGCATAATGGCCCATTGATCCCTGATACTGACTTATTTTCCCTCCCCTTGGTTAGTAATGGATTGATATTAATCTTCCTCAGAAGAGTTTGCAACCGACCTTTGCAGCAAGTGCCCGGGTTCCATTATTTTTCTCTCCTTGCTTGGCTTTCTTCTAGAATTCACTACTTGGCTATTTATATCTGGGAGGAATGTACTCATGTATCCTTTGCACTTTATACTCCTCCAGCTGCTACGGAAGTGTCCTTTTCATTCGATGTTGGAAATGGGCCAGTGGAGATTGTAGTGAGGTCACCCACCCCTCTCAACGATGACCAGTGGCACCGGGTCACTGCCGAGAGGAATGTCAAGCAGGCCAGTCTCCAGGTGGACCGGCTGCCCCAGCAGATCCGCAAGGCCCCAACGGAAGGTCACACCCGCCTGGAACTCTACAGCCAGCTGTTCGTTGGTGAGTACTTTCCTCTTTTGATTTTAAGAAGCCCAACAATGCAAACAATCAGAAAATGGCCTATGAAGGGTTTGGATCGAGATCCTTGTAACGGTGAGTGTCTAGGCCTGTTATCTCTTCTAAGACAGAATGAATGAGAAGACTCAAAAGATCAAGAGTGGGCTCCACATCCCACTTTTTGGAATTCATGGCCCTCAGCTACAAAATCAGAGTATAGGCATCTCTCAGGTCTCTCTGTGATCTGCAATTTTAGGCTTGTGGTTTTAGAACTATATAAAGTTGACAATGTAGGGTACTTATAACTGTAGAAAAGGAAGGAAAAGAGAGCAGAAGGGAGGGAAGGGGAAATGGGCTCTCTAAGCAAGTTTGCTTGAAGTGACAAGTGAAGGGAGAAAGGGAAGAAAAGAGAAAGGAAATGGGCTAAGTTCAGATTTGCTCGGAAGGATAAATAGAAATCCATTCCTTTTTCTGCTTATCCTCAAGGATTTAGACTTTTGCTGATGTAGTGTTCCTCTACACTATGGGAAAGAGGTCAATGCTGAGAAGACATTTAAACATATAAAAGAATTAGATTCAGTTGAACAGTCTAGTCTTCCTCAATGTTTTTCCTGCTGGCATATTCCAGATGAACTTAAAATACTTCAAAGCAATATCTGTTTACATGAATTTTTTTGTTTTATTTTCCAGAATATTCATATTTTAGGAAATTAGCAAATTTTCCTGAGTTGGGAAGACTTTGTGGGTGTGTGTCTGTCACCAAGGATGCCTCCCTGGGTTTCTGGGGGTTCATAGATTAATCCAATCAAGTGTGGCAATCTCCTACCAAGCAAAACTAAGTGTGACCCATTCCTCTACATATTCATAACACCTGCCACCTTGGCACCGTCCTTATGGTACCTCACCAAGGGTCTGTTAATCTTAAGGAGGGCCAGAATCCTGTAGTGCCTTTCACAGTTGTGTTGGGATGATTGAAGAACATTAGAACGTTACAAAAAGAAAACTAAAACTTGGTCTCCACTTCTTTCATGTGGTGTCAGCAGAACAAAAGTATTAGTCAATGAGCTTTGCAAGGGCGACAGCCTTGTTAATAAGCCCCATCAGTCTGAGACCAAATTTTGAAATAAAATTTTCCCCAACTCTAACAGGAACTCAGCCTTTTCCAAGTCCTTCCCTCCTGTGATAGATCCAAATATTGTACATTATTCTTTATTAGCTAAATATTAGATCCATTGGTTCCTGATAAACATGGCAAACAAATTTTACCTAATCAAATTTTACATCTTGCCCAGATTATCTATGGCACATTCCTTCCTAAATTCTGCTAAGTCCAAACATGGCAGGTGCTTCCATCAACATTATCACTTCTGTAATCCAAAATAACTGGCCACATGACTTACAGGAAGGAAGATGTATTGCTCACAGTTCTGGAGATTTCAGAGATTTAGTTCATGTGAGGCCAGGTCTGTGAAGCTCAGGGCGTGGCAGCAGGAGGCAGCGAGAGGGACAAGCAGAGTTGCTCTCACATCCTGGAGGCTAGAAGCAAGAGAGAGAGCAAGGGGAGGAGAGAACACAGATAATACCAAGGCCACGCCCCCAGAAATCCCTCCTCAGCAACCAGGCCCCGCCTCCAACATGGCTACCTTGTATCTGTGAGGGCTAGGGGGACGTTCTAAATCCAACCCATTATACCAGGTATATTCTTTTTGGTTTCCATATAACAGGTGACTCTGTTTGACTCAGTTTCTCATTTTTCTGACCTTGGCCCCGTATTCAGAGGTCCGACTTTGGTGGTTTTATCCCTTTCTGCCCACTGGCTATGGTTGTCTTGAAGAACTTTGGAGATCTAGTAAGGTTGTAAAGTGGAAAGGGATAGGAGGAGTATTTATTATGGTCTTGGAAAGAGTGGTGATTCACTTAAAGGAAATGGCCTGATAATAACACTAAAAAGGACATAAAAAAAAGAAGAGCAGAGAGCTGAAGTCAGAATTCTACAGTTCTATGAATCTTAAGCGATAGGCAGAAAAGGACCATTTCAGGAAGAAGAATGAAGAGAAATAGAGAATGAAGAGAAGGTGATGCCATGGGAGGGTTTTATGAAAATGGTAATATTGAGTGCCTTGAGTCAAAGAAAGAAGCTAGAAAATGTTCTTTAGATTTAACAGTTGTGACTTCATTGGTGGCCTCAGAAAGGGGAGTTTCCAGGCAGTAGGCTGCTGCCACAGGCCAGCACCATCTTTTTAGTTATAGTTAAGAGTAGGTCTTGAATTCCAGTTTCTAATTTCCTGTGATCTTAGAAGTAGGCATGCTGCTTATCTCCCAGACACAAGCTAGTTGAGCCAATCTGAGAAATGTTGTTCTGCAAACAGAAGTCTACCCCAGGCTAAGTAGAGAAGAACATTGTTTTCAGAAAGCAACAAGTTCAACAATCATGAGATCCTGAAGCCAGTTATCCCAAAACTATTCAATAAGGATTCAGGCAACTGGAGTATTGGTCTGAGTTCAACTCTAATAAAAGCATTTTCATTTCAACAAGAACTGCCACTTTCCCTTTGAGTCGTTTTTCCCATCTGTCTAGTAAAGGGGTTAAATGAGTTGTTCTACAGAATTTCTTCCAAGTCTGGACATTTATGATTATATGCTCAGCAATGGTTGAACAAGACCTGGGTTACCAAGAGACCAACCTCTCTATAGGGTTACAAGGTTAACAAAATGGGCTTTGAATTCCACCTCCACCATTTGCCAACTTGGAGACCCCTGATAAGTAGCTTAATATTTCTGAGTTTAGTAGAAATACGGTTCGTATGTGTCAGCATTAAATGAGCTATCCCACATAAATCATTCAGCAGTGTTTGTCATTAAATGTCAGTTAGTTCTCTTTGTTCACATTTACCACTTGCTCCCAGCATTTCCTCCTTCCTCTGCATAACTTTCAATCCCCTTCTAAAGAAACTTCTTCCAACTGGCTCATCTCTTGCTTTTCAAAATACTAACCTGAAACATGATCACTTTGACCTACCAGTCCTAAAGGAACACTCACATACAAAAATTTCCCTAAAGTACTTTGCTTACCTGTCCCAGGGGCCACAGAGCAGCAAGCAAGGGGCCCAGGAGTTCCCCGGTCATCCAGGAGAGCAACTGAGAGTCCTTCAGAAAACATACTACCAGGCGGTTGTCAAGGGCTGAGACTTGCACACTTGCCCACAAGCTCCATCGGGTTTCCCCTGGAATAAAGGCTTTGATACAATTTAAAGCTAAGGTAATCTGGAAGCAGTTCTTGGCTTTGCAAACAGAATGGACCCTATAAAGGATCAACCTCTACTGTGTGGACAAGGCCAGATGCATATCTTTTTCAAAGTAGCTGAAAAAATAGACAAGACATGGTTCTCACTCTCTATGCAAAATATTATTAGAAGTCATCATCCAAAAAGGCTGAACACTGTAAGAATCCAGTAGTAAGAATTCAGCTCTTTTTCTGGTCTAGTATAAAAGTCACAAATTTAAAAATTAAGAATGATACAAAAAAGCTGGGTGTGGTGGTACATGCTTGTAATCCCAGTACTTGGGAGGCTAAGACCGGAAGATCCAGGTTCGCTGCCAGCCTCAGCTACTTAGTGAGACCCTCTGCAACTTAGTGAGACCCTGTTTCAAAATAAAGAATGAAAAATAGGGCTGGGAGTGTAGCTCAGAGGTAGAATGCTCCTGAGTTCAATCCCCAGTATTGCAAAAAGAAAAAGAAAAAAAAAGACACAAAGAGGAAAAGACAGTTGCTGGTGTTTGTTTGAAAAACTCAGGAGCTGAGCTCCGGGTGGTACATGCCTGTAACCCCAGTATATGGGAGGCTGAGAGAGAAAGATAACAGATTATAGGCTAGCCTTGGTGATTTAGCAAGACCCTCAGCAACTTAATGAGACCCTGTTTCAGAATAAAAAATAAAATAGTGCTGGGGGTGTAGCTCACAAGTAGAATGCCCTTAGATTCAATCCCCAAGTTCCATAGAAGGAAAGAAAGAAGGAAAGCAGGGAGGGAGGGAGGGAAGGGGAGAGGGAGAGAGGGAGGGAGGGAAGCAGGCAGGCTCAGGAAACCTTCTCCCACTTGTGATCCAAGATGAGTGACCAGCATATGACAGACAAGCTCCTTTATGGGCTGACAGAGACACTTAAACCACATGGTGACCTGGCCCCTCAGGCAGTACACATGCTCAGACCAGAGTCCTCCCTGGCAGCCAGAGGCCAGACTTGTCTTAGGGGGCGGGGAACAGTAAATATGCATGTGGTCATTATCTAAGCAGGAGCAATGGCTGGCCTGAACCAAAGCCCTTTGGCACAGAGGCACACTGGGGAGGCTGGAGTCCTAGCAGCTGGGCAGCACTGGAGGAGGAAGAAGGTATCCATGTGTTGGCCCCACCTGGGAGCTGAAGTGCTACCGGTGAGCACAGAAAGGAGCTGAGCAGGCTCCTCAGAGCAGGGACTGGTCTAGTTTGCAGCAAGCTAGCCATAGGCCAGAGCATGTGGTTCTTCTTGGTGGTCATTTAAGGTGGAAGTTCAGAGATCTGCAAGCTGCTTCAGGAAGACGCCTAGCTCCTCAGTGTCTCCTTGAGAGGGGAGGTTAGGTCATCTGAACAAAGGACAACTCACCTGGCTTTCAGCGCTTCTGAAATGTCTTTGGAGGCTGCAGGGGGGCGTCTCTGCTGCACAGGATGAAGCCAAAGGAGCTGGAGGGTCAATCTCCACCCTTCAAGTCCTTCTGCGATGAGTGAGAGGCTGAGTACAGACCCAGTGGGAGACATTCAGTCTTGGAGGGCCACTCGGAGCCCAGCAGGGAGCAGGGGAGCTGCTTCCTGCTCTAATGGTTTGTCTATCAGCAACCTGAATATATGGAAGAGCCGAGGTTGATTAAACAGACTTATGAGCAAATGAAGACCAGCAGAGCAGGACCATTCCCGGAGCTGAGCGTGGTCGGCCAGTACCACACACACACACACACACAAAAGATTTCCATCTCAAAGGGACAGAGAAAGAATTGAAGACGACTTTATACATTTTCTAAAGCAAGTACTCTTAAGAACAAGAGGCCAGAGTCTCTTGAAGAAGAGTCTCAGGAAGAAGCCTGTCTAAAGTTCAGTTAGGCTAAGGGAAATGTTACTGCCACCTTGATAAGTATGCAGGAGGGTCCCTTGTCTGGGCAGATACTGTGGCCCAGGAGGTCTTTGGAAAATTAGATGCCCTGGGTGACTGAAGGGTCCCCTGTCTGGGCAAATACTGTGGCCCAGGAGGCCTCTGGGAAATGAGGTGCCCCGGGTGGCTGCCTTTAGCTGTAGATTGTGCAGAAAGCTTCTCACAGTGCACAGAAGAATCCATCCCAGCCAAGATTTGCACATCCCCAAATGGCAGCAGTGCCTTGGGCCGGGGAGGGAGGGTTTGCAGTCTGCTCAGTTATAGAGTCTATCTAATATTTATATATTCATTTTGTAGTATTAGAGATTCATAAATTAATTAAACCCAGGGCCTCATGCATGCTAGGCAGGGACTCTACCACTGAGCCACATCCCCAGCCCAAAGTTACGGAGTCTAACAGGAGAAGGCAGTTGGCAGGGAGTTCAGGTTGGGAGGCAGAGGCTGCTGTGGCAGCTGTTCTATGGATTACAAAGTCTTGACAGCCAAGACCAAGGCAGGTAGAGGACCACTGTCAGACGTGAAGGCTGGGTTAATAAGAAATTGTTACTCTTCTCAGGGGATGAGACTTCTCACTTGAGTCTCTGTAATATGCAGCATGATCCTGCTCGGATGGCTGTGTCTGCTCAGTGCTTTGTCTGAACATGAGAAGCTTGTTCCTACTTCATAGCACTTGTCCTAGGTATCCTCTCGGCCTGAAACACTTCCCAGACACTGACACGGCTGGCTTCTTCCTGTCATTCCAATCTCAGCCTCCATTACCTCCTTATGGAGACCTTCTCTGACCATGTCATCTAAAGCAGCCAGCCATTCACCATTTTCACCTCTCCTTAGGACTGCTGATAAGTTCATTTATTTTTGTATCTTCCTACTAGACAGTAAGCTACATGACTGCAGAGACCAAAAGTAATAGGGTCCAGGCAACTGCTGGGTGGTGGTTTCTCAGTGAAAATGTGCTGAGTTAGTTAATTAATTAATTAGTTAATTAATTAGTCAGATAGATGTTTTGGGCTACTTCTCTGAATTAATATTTACATTCAAAACGAGACCATCCCAGCTCCATTTAGCATTCTCACGGCTATCATCTAAAGACCTGACCAGTAACTTACAGGAAGGAAGATTGATTTACTCATGGTTTAGTCCCTGTGAGGGCGGGGAGGGACCACGGATCTCAGGACATGGCGGCAGGAAGCAGAGAGAGAGAACACATGGGCTGTGCTTGTCACATCATGGAGGCTGGGAGCAAGAGCAATGAAGTATGGGGAGGAGGAGCCATACATAATCCCCAAGGCCGACCCCCCAGGGCCCCACATTCCCTAGCCACTGGGAATTGAACCTAGGGGCATTCTACCTCCGAGCTACATCTCCAGCCCTATGTATTTTGAAACAGGGTCTCACTAAGTTGCAGAGGACCTCACTAAGTAGTTGAGGCTGGCTGTGAACCTGCGATCCTCCTATCTCTGCCTCCCAAGTACTGGGATTACAAGTGTACACCACCATGCCTGGCTTTTTAGGGGACATTTTATATCTAACTATGACCATCCCATTTCCAAAGCAAGAAGATATTTTTCCATATAATCTTTCTCCAGAAGTCTTTCCTTAAAATGTGATATTTGCCATCTTTGCAAATATCTTTTTCACAAGTATCACAGACTGAAAGCAAGTGTGACAGAAGAAAAAAACAAATCACAGAGAAAGTCAGAATATTAGGAAAGACATTTCAGATCAGTCTCAATGTAATTTTCAATCTTCCTGACCTCAAATTGCAGTTTTGCCTGTTTGGTTAGAGCGGAGATATTGCCTGAGACCCTAAGACTAAGTTTCTGCCCCTAACTTGAATATCCAGTCTCTGGTTCACTCCCACATTGAGATAGGGAGTGATGTCATGATTAGAAACCACTGTCATAAGCAAAGAAATAAAGCAGTTTGTTAGGTAAAATCTAGTAAAATAAATAAATAAAATCAATAAGCCAGGTGCAATGGCACATGCTTGTAATGCCAGTACTTGGGAGGCTGAGACAGGAGGATCTGGGTGCGTGGCCAGCCTCAGCTACTTAGTGCTGCTCTCCACAACTTAGTGAGACTCTGTTTCAAAATAAACAGGACTGGGGGTATAGCTCGGAGGTAGAATGCCCCTGCGTTCAATACACAGTACCACACACACACACACACAAAAAAAAATCAATAAACTCCATGCAAAGCAAGCATAGGAATCAGTCAGGGACTCAGCTGTACAGAAGCCCACCCATTCGCCAACAGGACGACCAGGCTCCTAGTGTGTTCTCAGCCTGACCACCTTTTGCCGATCTCACCATGCTTTGGCACAAGTCATCTGCTCTCCTCTCAGTGAATGGACGACCCTCAAACCTCAGCCTCACTGCAGGCAAGAATGCCCCATCTCCCCCAATAGCTGCCTTCATGTCCCTGCCCCCTGCTGATCAAAACTAATTAACTGCTGCCATTCTAGCTGTTTGCTTGACAGTGTTCACATATGAAGTGAATAATGATAGGCACACGTTTTACTCTTTTTTCTTCTGCGTTCCCAACATAATCAAATTGAGTGTTCTTTGAACCTCTTCTGAGTCCTCGACTAGAAGGCGGTCTGCTAACTACTATTTACACAGGTCCTGAGCCACTTTGTTGAAGGCAGAGGTCATATGTGGAGGAGCCATTAAGAGAAATATTTTGCACCTAATATTAGGAGCCAGTCTGTGGTTCACGCTATGTTTAAAGTAGCTCATGAACCAGAAGAACAATGGATTCAGGGTCTCTGGTCTTTTGTTCCAAATTTCTCATGGCTTAATACAGAAAAGCCATGTTAATATGAAGGCACCAATTTTGCGGTCAATATAGAAAAATAAAACAAGTTAGCAAGTTTATCAAATAACTTATAATATGGATTTTTTATTCTCCCAACCAAATTTCATGATAATGAATGGTATTGTCACATAGAAAAATAATGGTTAAGGATATTAGTATCAGTGGCACAAACATTGAAGGGGTAGGTATTTACAACCCCCACACATCCTCCTGGGGAACACTAAGAAAGTGAGAGGGAAGATACCAAGATATCCACTGTTTAAGTTCTGCCTTCAAAAAAGCAAGACTGTGAGCTGGGTATGGTGGTGCACACTTGTAATCCCAGTATTTGGGAGGTTGAGACCAGAGGATCCAGGTTCACGGCCCGCCTCAGCTACTTAGTGAGGCACTCCACAACTTAGTGAGACCCTGTTTCAAAATAAAGAATAAAAACTAGGGCTGGAGGTGTAGCTTGGAGGTAGAATGTCCCTGGGTTCAATCCCCAGTACCGCAAAAAAAAAAATTTTGAACAGGATTCTTTCCCATAAATACTCACCTCTATCCTCTGCTCTCGTGGGCTTCTCCCTTTTCTTTTTTTCAGGCCCCTGACAAGATTGCGGGCCTCCCCTCATGTCATGGTCCTCTTGTCACATCCGGACAGTGTCCCTCATTTATTTTAATGTCATTTTATTATTCTTTCTCCTTTTTTTTTAACCATTCCCAATTCATTCTCTTACCACCCCTGGCACCCACATGAGTGTATTTTCTTTTTTTTATTATAATAATCGGTGCATTGTAATCATCCATCTTTGTTAGGTACAAGCTGATAAAGGCATATATACACACATTTATCATTTAACCCCTTTTCCCATTCCCACCCCACTCCCTTGCCCTCCCTCCTTCTCAAGTTCAGTTTAGTATATTGATAGTATATTGATATATTTGTGAAAGTACATCATGTGCATTAGGGTGCCCCCCCTCCCATCCATCCCCCTCAGTTAAGTCAATTTCTTTGCTCATCTAAGGTTTCTCCTTTTTCATCTGGAGTCCCTCTTATGCCCCTTCTTCTCTCTAGCATCTGCATATTAGGGAGAACATATGCTTTTAAACTCTTTGTGATTGACTAATCTCACTTAACATAATGTTTTCCAGTTGCATCCATTTCCTTGCAAATAACATGATTTTCTTCCTTATGGCTGAGTAATATTCCATTGTGTACATATCCCATACCTTTGTAATCCATTCATCTGTCGATGGACATCTTGGCTGTTTCCATAGTGTATTTTCTGTACAGCCTTCTAATCCTTTCCTCTATATACTTGCCCAAAATCTGTGTATGTTCTGGAACATTCATCGTGTCTCCTTGTGTGTGTCATGCTTTATGTAATGGTGTTGTACTGCAGATCCCATGCTGCTGCTTACTCTTTCCACTCAGCCCTGTGTTGAAAGGTCTATTTGTATAATTCTGTGAGTGCTATGTGTGTATGTTCCATTATGTGTATATAACATGGATCATTTATTCCACCCCTTAATGACAAATATCTGGGTTCCCCTAACTCTGCTACCACAAATAACCCTTCACTGAATATATTTATGCACGTTCCGGTCACCCTCATGAGAGTTTCTTGGATGGGGTGGGGGTGGAGGCCTGCATATGTGTGCGCATGTGTGGGAGAATTACCAAGTCATAGGCTCTGTATTTACCCAGTTTCACTAAGTCCTGTTCACTACCCAGCAGTTTCTGAGTGTATATCTCAAACTCTATCCGTTGGATTTCCATCAGTAGTACTATTAGTGGGAGCTTTGCAGAAGTCAAGGTACTTTGCTAGTTAGGCAAATTTATGATCCACTTAATTGTTTCTTAGGCCAATATATAACTTCTTTCTTTATTCCTTATCCTTTTCATTCACAGTTTTGTTTCTACTCTGGAAACCCCTATGCTAGCCTTCTTGTTGTTAATTTTGCCGGGTGGTTTTTATATAGGAGTTTGTATTTTTGTCTGAATGCGTCTCTCAGATATCCTATTGCTGAATCTTTTAAAAATCCAAGCTGAGAATGTCTATCTTTTTATTCATTGACTGTAAGGATATATTTCTGCATTTTCTCTTTACTTGTTATTTGGATTCGCTATGTCTTGTTTATTTGTTTGCCCACTCCCTACCCCAATCTCCTTTCCACTGATAAATTGAATATTATTCCATTGATTTGAAAGTTGGGCAGTCTACTCTCATTTCTTCCGGCTGCTACTCCTAAAGTAGCAAGACTTACCCTGATGCTTTTCTCCATATCCGGTAAGACCTATCAGCACCCACGCTGTCCTTCTGAAGAAAACAAGAATCCAAGGACATGGCAACCTGCTACCTGACCTCACCTCGCCAAGTGGATACCTTCTATAGTTTTGACTGTAAAATAATATGAGTGTGCTTATTCACCATTGATAATTAGAAAAATTGATATTTAAGTTTTTCTTTTTGCTTACTCACACTTCCCATATCTCTTTATCTCCTCTTCGATTCATTTCCCTTTTTACTCAGTCTGATCCCTAGCACTGCAAAAAGAAAGAGAAAGAAAGGCTCCCAGGTAACTCTCTCAGAGAAATCGCTGCCTACAGCTGCCGTCACGGGTTCCCTTATCTAAATGGACACCCTGAAGATACTAGTTGATTGTCTTTTATAGCCAGCATTACTATTGAATAGTTTGACATATAGGTTATATTCTTATTTCTGCTTTTTTTTTTTTCTGGTTTCTGGAAGCTTTTAGAACTTCTTGTTGCTTTCATGTTTCTTAACTTCACCAGAATGCAGAAGTATGTAACCCTTTTGGAACCATGAATCTCTTTGGCAATCTGGGGAAGCCTATATACCTCTTCCCAGAGTAATGTTTAATATTAATAAAATAAAGTATATAGAATTTCAGGGGACCCCAAATATAACAATGTTATCAAAATTTCTGAAACATAAAATTTGTGATATAGTAATAATGTATGTTTAGTATTAATGCTTTAAATAACATGACCTGATGTCAAGTCTAGTAACTACCATAATTTTAAAAAATTAATCATGATCATAAGTGATTCTTTTCAAAAACCTACCACTATAATGCAATTTGAACATACTTTTCATTTCTTTTGGCAGCCATCACAAATCTTGCTAGTATTACTGTGATTTTTTCCTATATTCCTAACTGAAGGAAATGCTAAATATCTTTTTGAGCTAATGAAAGTAAAGATGTAAGATTTTTCCATCCATCTTCTGAGGACTTCTGAGTCCTCTATCTGGATCCCGGTGGTTGTGGGTCTCACGTTAAGATCCACAGCTATAGGCACAGGTGTTGTCTTCTTATTATCTACAGGTTTAGGACTGAGCCCCTTTTATCTAAAGCCTAACATTGTTTATTCTAGAAAATTCTGGATTGTTATTTCTTCAAATAGTTCCTTGCTACGTTTACTCTGTTCTCTTTTCATGAGGCTCTTGTTATACATATGTTGATAGTTCTTAACTTTTCTTTCATTCTTTTAATCTCCTTGTCCTTTCCTGTTACTCTCAGGGAAGGATTTTCACCCAATATCTGAACCTACTAGAATGTTCTTTAGCTCTGTTTCCATTCTACTATTCAACCCCGCCAAGGAAACCTTTATTTCACCAATTTAAATGTTTCTCATTTCAATATCTCCCACCAATTCTTATTCATAATGATGTGTCATCACCCCGCTCATGTTTCCAGTGTTATGAAGAGATCACAGTGCTGATTTTGCTGTCCTATGACGTCAGCACTGTCATCAAGATGTCCACCATGTTAATGTTCCATTTTTCTGCCCTCTCGCTAGTACTACCTCTGCTGACACAGGTGATGCCAAGTGTGACCTTTCTTCCATAGTCCTTGCCATTCTCTAAGTTCTTGTCATGCCCCCTGGTGAACTCATGCCCATTCCCTTAAGATGACCAAATGCCCTCTCTGCTGCTCTCCACCTCAGGGGAGAAGCAAAAGCTCAGGGCCTGAATTGTACTTCTCCCAGAAAGTCGAGGGTGCAAAGGAAACCCCTGCCCCCAGGCATGGAACCTTCTAGAGTTGCCTTCCATCCCAACCCTTTCCCATTTCACCTCATGTGTTGCTCACCCACTCCCCACATACAACCTCAAAGTTTTAGTCAGTTTCCCATCTCTGTGACCAAAGTGCCCCACAAGAACAACTTAAAGGAGGAAAGGTTTTGGGGGGCTCACGGTATCAGAGCTTTCGTTCCATACAGGACACATGGCAGAGGGACGGGTCTCTCATGTCATGGTGCTGAAAGCAAAGAAAGCGAGAGGAAGGAGCTCGCAGATGTGTAGACCCCAAGAGCACACCTCAGTGACCTCCCCCTTCCAGCCACTCCTCATCCCTGAAGCTTGCTACACTGGGGACACACTTTGGGGGCACATTTTGAGTCCAAACTATAACAGCACCTCACTCCCACTCAGATAGGGGACAGCCATCTTTATTTATAATTGATTGTCAAGCCAGTGGTGTCTCTATACCAGCTGAGTCAATTCTCTCACTACCCATCCCTCATTAGTAATACCTCATTGCCACACTGAAATGCCAGTCTCAAAAATAACCAAGTGCAATAGTCTTTTTCTATTGTCTTATTTTCCTTGACCTCCTGGGATAACTTAACATTTATAATGTTCCCTATTTGAAATCCTAATTTCAAAACAGTCTTCCATTTTGTTCTCTTGGCCTCTCTGCTGACTCTCCTCTTCTTTTTAATCTCCAAGCTTCTTTTCTTTTTCCTCTGCCCTCTTGGCATGGGAAGCCTGTGGTTATCACAGCTGGTTATCATAGCTGTGTTGGTTCCTCTCAGATCTACCCAACCATGATGGGGGACCATTTGCAAAGGTTCGTGTGAAACCTGGACCCTGCGGGGGATGAGAGCAAAGTGCTGGGTGAATTCCAGCCCTGGGATTTTGAATACTAGATTCCAGGAAACTAGACATGGTTGTTTGAAATGAATACTTAAAAAGACAGAAAATAAAGCCAGGAGTGGTGGCATGGGCCTGTAATCCCAATGCTTGAAAGGCAGAGATAGTAGGATGACAAGTTCAAGGCCAATATGTAATAACTTAGTGAGACCTTATTTCAAAATTTTTCTAAAATGTCTTTTTTTAAAGGGCTGGGTGTAGGTCAGAGGTAGAGTGTCCCTGGGTTCAATCCCTAGTACTGTCACCATAACAGCAAAAGATGAATAAAGAGAGTGGGGAGAAAGAATATTAAGATCAGCAGAAAGATGCTTATTTTGCTTCAAATATGAGTAAAAGTCACTATCAGGACACACAATATATGCAAAATAGCATGTGGATGCTTATAAAAGAAATACTTAAAGTTCTCAGCTGATGTATTTGAAGTCTGGGTTTGCACTGAAGTTTACTAAAGTACCTGTTAACTATATATAATTGGGGTCTGCCAGGAAGCAGAGGTTTGGCACCACACTCTCTCAGATGTCCACTTATGTGAGACTCGAACTGCTGGGCCCGCTGCAGAGTGAGGCTCTCTGAAATCAGTGCTGCCTAGCTGAGCGGAAGGAAGGGATAAATCACCCACCACTACCCAGTGTCCACAGCCCAGACCTGCGATGGCTTCAAAATTATAGTAGTGAGCTTTTGTACTAACTTTAAAAATGCGACTTCGGGGATGGCATCAAAGAAGTGTCTCTTCTTTGTTGAGCTGGAGAGCAGTTCAGGCATCCACATTCCTGGCTCTGAACTGTGAGCACTGCATCTCTCCTTGAGAGTAACCCACTCTGTGGCTTCAGGGACACTGTCCTGGCAAGCAGTGAATGACATGTCTCAGATGTGAAGCACACTTTGGCATTTTCCATATGTAAGCACAGTGATACCTAGGAACATGTTAGGTGGAGGAGGAGAAGAAAGACCCTTATCTGATGCAAACCCTAAATCCAGATGGCAGGTGTAGCGTAGGATAGTGCAGGCATGAAAGCCAGGTAGGCTGGCTGTGAATCTGGCCAATTCCTGGTCATGGGACATGAGCAAATTGACTCTCCTGTTCTTGGTTTCTTCATCCCTAAAAGGGGAACCACAATACTTATCTCTGAGAGTTGAAATATATAAAGTTTAGGGGCAGTGGCTGGTACAGCCAGTATTCTGATAATATTCATTTTTAAATAGTTAATATTTTATCTGACCTGTCCAGCCACCATAGCCTCCAAGACCCTTTAGTGCCATCCCCATCACAGAATAGTTCATATTTAGACACATGTGACTGTTTTCTGCTGTTGGATTCCCATTATTCCTTTAGGCTTCATTTTAGAATTTTCTTCTAGTTTAAGAGTTTAGAGTCACATAGTCTACGTGTCCTTCACTCTGAGGACATAAAAAAATCCATGCAGTGATCATGAACTAAAAATAAAAATCCATTCTATTGAATGAAGTTATGAGTAAGCACTCCTGAGCATTATCTAGAAAGGCAATTCTCCGAAGCCTCGTGCTCTGAGTGTGTAAAAGCTTTTTCCACGTGTGTCCTTCAAGATCTGGCTGACAGAGGAGTCACTGGTCGATACCTGTCAATCGTGCATCTCCATGAGGAGGCATGGGTCTGATTTCCTTGAACTCCCTCTACTAGGGAAGACTTCAGCTGTCCTGGGATTCTCGGCTTAACCTGTGCTCTGGTCAGCACTCTTACAGCTATAATCTAAAAGACTGACCATGTAATTAAAAGGAAAGATTTAATTTCTTAGGAATTGGGGTTCAGTTCATGTGAGGCTGAGGACTGTGGATCTCAGAACATGGGCTGTACTCCTCACATCATGGAGGCTGGAAGAGAGGGGGGGAGGGAGGGAGAGAGAGAGAGAGAAGGAGAAGGAGAAGGAGGAACTTATATATAATCCCCCAGGCCACACACCCAGGGAACCACCTTCAGCCTACTGGCCTGGGTCACCACCAGAATTTTGCTTATGCTCATGAATAGTAACAATCATAGCACCTACTATCAATTGAGTTTCGGTGCAAAGAGATGTGTTATTACCTACCAGTTAGGAATACACCTTTGCAAGGTGCATTATTGTTACACTGATATTACACATGAGAAGACTGAGCCCCAAGGAGGGCCTGGGAAGATCACTCAGGCAGCGAGATACAGAACCAGTATGCGAAAATAGATCTTTGTGGTCACAAGTGGTGCTTTCTCCATCCCTGTTTCCTCCTTCCCACACCTCAAGTTGTGCCAGCATGGTAGTGTGGCTAATTGTGATCACAGTGGCATTAATCTGCAGGCAAGAGTGGGTCCTTGTTCTTCACTTTAGAAATGCCTTTCCCAGTGCCTCACAAAGCTCTTGAGCTGACCAGTAGGTTTGCTCTTCTGAACACCCTGCAGCTGCTCCCAGCCCACTCCTCCTTCCCCTTCCCACCTGCAGGGAAGTCCCCCCCCCTTCCCACCTCAGGCTTGCCACAGAGGCCTCGTCCCAGGAGCATGCTCATCAGTTCTCTTTCTGTCCATTTCTCAGTGGGACCTGTCCCAACTTCTTCCCTTCAAATCACAGCTTCCCTCTCCTATGGATCATCACTTAACCCTATTTGACTTAATTTTTCCCCTAGTGGATGCCACTTTCTAACATACAATATATCTGATTTATTATTGAGTTTGTTGTTACATTGCACGCGCACGCGCTCTCTCTCTCTCTCTCTCTCCCCCTCCCTCCCTCTCTCCCCCTCCCTCCTTCCATCCCTCCCTCCCTCCCTTCTCCCTGCCCCACCTCTTTCTCTCTCTCCCTCTCTCCCCCTTCCTCTTTTTCCCTCTCTACCTGCAAGATCATAAGCTCTACAAGGGCAGAGACTTTTATATTAAAGAAACAAACATACAAGACATCTCACAAAAGGCCTGGTTCATGGAAGGGGTGGGTAGCTATGGTGTAATTTCTGTCTTCAGCAGACAAATGGCCAGTCTGCCTGAGCAAAGGTGCTCTGGAATTGAACTTGCCTTTTTAGAGCACTATTAAGCTCTGAGTTTGAAGACTGGATTTTTTATAATTCCTCTGGATCATTATTTTCGCCCTTTGTGTATAATGCAATACCTGATTATTTTGCCCCAATCTTCTGTGCATTTGATGCTTATATTACTCCTTATTGGTAGTTACATACAGCATTTCCATAATTAATCTTTAATTGCAACACTTGCATAGCATTTCACATGAAAAATGGTACACAGATGAAAGCCACGTCTCACCTTGGATAATTATCACACATCTGACTAATGTGCATGAAGCTCTTACATGGCAGGGGGCTCTCTCCAATGACAATGTGTTGATCTTCTAATTAACAAAGGTTAAGAGGCATTTTTGCCTGAAGAACTATAATTTAAACCTATGACATTTGTCACCAAGGAAGATTTCTACAAAGCAGTACGTTGAACTCAAATAGTTTTCACTGGTACTGCTGCATTAACATCTTTCGCATAATATATAATGGCCATTTTCTGGATAAAAGATTTTCCTTTATATTGACTAGGTCAGGAAAAGTACTTTCCAGCTCACTGACTCATTGAAGTAAGTCAGGGGCTCCTTGAGTAAGAAAAAAAATTATTTAATGTTTTTTTATAGAGAAATACCAATGCCACTCACTTGTTTTATATATTAAGAAGACATGTTAAAAAAAACTTATTTAATTTAATGACTATAACAAATAGAAGTTAGAAAATAGTCATATGTTATGGCCAGTTAAAAAGAAAGAGAAGAAAAAGTCAATGATATGGAAAGGGAAAAGAGAAAGAAGTTTAGGAGGAACAGAAGTCAGGTGTGGTAGTGCATGCTTGTAATCCCAGTACTTGGGAGGCTGAGACAGGAGGATCCCAGTTTCAAGGACAACCTCAACAAGTAATGAGGCTCTCATCAATCTAGTGAGACCTTGTTTGTTTCAAAATAAAAAATGAAATATGGCTGGGGGTGTAACTCAGAGGTAGAGTGTCCCTGGGTTCAATCTCCAGTACCATACACACAAAAACAGAAGAGAGTCATTTATGGAAGGACAGGGAGGGAGACATAAGCACAAAGGGAAACATTATAAATCATGGGCCAGACCAATCTAGAGCTGGAGGGTCAGGAGACATCATCTAGTACAGACCCTTTTTTATAGATGGGAAACTGATACTGAGAGAGATTAAGTGTTAGAAACCATCCGACTTACTAGACTTAGTCAGCATTTCTGATTGGAAGAGATTCGCAAGTACAAACACAGGAAAAGAGACGCCAATATAGAACCTCCAAAAGACCCACGACAGAGCAAAGAGCAAGAAAACCCTCCCCCCTGAAACCAATACTGGAGTGAGCCCTGTATCCATAAGTAACTAAGTATGCATGCATACGTCTCAATTTTTGCCTTCGTGATACAACAAAAGTTCTATCTGATGTAGAGTTACTCGGCTAATTGACCCTTCTTAAGTCTCCATTCTTCATCATGTTAACATTTGCTTAAAGAGTCTGTTAAATCTCAAACTCTCAAATCATCGCTGAGGCTCCATTAAGTACAAATTATTTTCAAGTATATTCTACATAGACTAGAGGTTGAAATATTGAGAGAAGTAAAATTTCAAAAGTATTAGAAAAATAGAGTTGAATAATTACATAAGTTTAAATTAAAGGAGGTCTTATATGCCTAATATCAAAGGCAGAAACCACAGAAATAAGACAGTTGAATGTGACCATCCAAAACTTTCCCAGGGAAATAGAAATATCATTTATAAGTTAAAAGATACAAGCTGGAAAGACATAATTACAAAATTCAAAACAGAGTTAAAGCTCAAAATACTCATTTTTAAATTATGTTTTGTACTAGATATTGAACCCAAGGGCATTCTACCTCCAAGCTATACCCTCAGCCCTTTTTTATTATTATTTTTTTTGAAACAAGGTCTTACTAAGCTGCTGAGGCTGAGCTCAAACCTGTGATCCTCCTGTCTCTGCCTCTCAAGTTCTGGGATTACCAGTATTCACCATACCTATCACACCCAGCTTCAAAATACTCTTTTCAGTCAGTAAGAAATACAGCTTCTCTTATTTTCCCAAAATAGCAGAGGACATGATGAAACCATTTAAAATAAGAATAGGAAAAAGATTCACTACCAGTATTTGAAGCAATGCAATTAAAACAGTGAAGTCTTCTTCCCACGTTCAGTTAAATTGACAAAAATTCAAAAGGATGACCATCTCATAACCTGTGGTTGATTATATATCAGTAAATTCTTCTTAGAGGAAAATATATACTCAAATGCATTTAAAATGTATGTGTTAGAGATGGGGCTACAGCTCAGTGGTAGAGCACTTGTCTACCACGTGTGAGGCCCTAGGTACAATCTATAGTAACACACACACACACACACACCACACACACACACACACACACACATACACACACACACACACACACATAAATGTATATGCCTTTAATCCAGCAATTACACTTAAAGGTATGATTAATTAATTCTAAGAGACCAATTCTAAGGAAAAACTGAACAAGTGTGCCAAAATTTTTTTACCAGAAACATATTATTACAATACCATACAAAATGGAAATTGGGGAAAGCATAAAAGTCCTTTAGTAATGAAATGGCAAAAGAAATGATAGCTCCTTCCCAAAGGGGGATGTTGTGCAGATATTAAACAAGATGTTCTTGTACATGTTGTACATGTATTGTAGAAAAATATTTCATGATGTATTAAGTGCAAAAAGCAACTTTGAGAACAATGTGTGTATTACCATCCCATTTCTTCCCTTGTTTTATTTTTCTACACATATGTATATTCATAGATAATAGTAAAAAATGGTGTTTCCTAAAAGCAAAAGTAGTTATAACTGGGTAACATTACAGTTCTCGCTTGTATTTTACTGATTAGTATGTTTATGGTTTCCACAATGAAAAACATTGACATTCAGGCAAACAGGGAAAGGGGAATCTAAAATCAATGATTTAGAAATTGCAGCACATTTTGATAGGATATAATTGTCTTAATTAACTAGTGATGAAAATTCAAATAGCTCTGCATTTATGTCATAAAAACCCTTTGGAAACCCCTATTGCAAAAACAAAAGCCTTAGTGGCTAAAATGATAGAAGCCAAAGTGAAATTCTAACACACAAAGAGTGGCTAATGGGTTGAAATTCTTCCAAATCAGCAAAGGCCTCATTCGCTCCAGCACAGAGGTGTGAAGCTAGGCAGACAAGCAGATGGTGAAATGGAAAATCCTTTAAAGTTGTTGTTAAAACTCCTTTTGCCATCTAGGGTCTCCTAGCTTTGATCAAAAAAGGCCACTGGACTCTCTTCAATTAATCCTCTATTCAAATAGTTTATAAAAAGAAAACATTCCCTGGATATCATTATTCAAGTCAATGTACTGCCCAATGAGAGAACTGTGAGGCTTGGTTTGAAGAGACAATAGAAGAATTTCTTTGCCATCTCATTGATGAGGTTTTACAGGCATAAGCAGATGCTGATCCATTCCTGCAACTAAAGCCTTTGATCTCCCGCCCTATCTAACAAATCCACTGGTCCTTGTGCCTTTTCTCTGGGTAATAGACCAACTGATCAGAATCAACCCCAGCTTGACTATTGCACCCAAATTCCCTGCTGACAGCTCCATTTTTAAAAGCATCTAAATCTATATCTCAGAAACATGTGCATCTGTATACCTCACCCAAAAGTTCTTTCTCTGTATGGGATGGTCATCAGGATTCCATCACCATAGCTCTGAAATGTGAAGATCTGACACAGTGTTTCCACTTAGGAGCTTTGAGCCCTTGAGTAAACTTCTTTACTTCTCTCCGCCTCAGTTTCCCTGTCTGTACAATAGGGATACTGATAATAATGTCTGCTTTGGCGAGTTCTTGTGAGGCTGGGGGAAGAATATGAGGTGCTTCGTAGAGCACGTACTATATGCTATCAATAAAAAAGGAACCAGAGTTTTATTTTTATCAACAATATCTTTCTTCTAAGTCCTCATCAGGTATTTCTTCCAATATTTCTATCTACTATTCATTTCAGAAATTTTGTTATTCTAAGATACACACATGAATATAAATTTGAGTCTCTTCTTTTATACCAACTGCTTAAAAAAAACCACATAGCTAAGGATATCCCAGACACAGTTAAATCTATTTGTGACATAGTGCTTCAATAACTCTTTCGATAAACTTTGTTGGGAAGATTTAAATATTTTCATGCTCACAAGCCTTAGTCTAGCTCTATAACTTATTTTAAAACTCACAATGAACATGCTCTTTGTGCTACAAGTCTTGCAATGACATTTAGACTAAGCAATGAAATCTAACCTAATCTAGTAATAAATATGATGTAGCTGACATCTGTGTAAAATGATCAGTTCCAACTCCCCACCACCCTAGACTAGAAGTCCTGGATACCCTTAATTTGAACTTCAAAGCCAAGCCTTTCATGCGATAAGAACCAAAACGTACAATCTCATTTCAAATGGATTTATGCTTTCTGACTTAATTGGCTTATTAACTATGCTAATATATTCATGTCTCTCTACTTTTTTATTTTCCTTTCAGTAGATAATGCTATAGAATTGAATGTTGTGAGATTAAAGAGCAAAGACACTAAAGATTTCTATAAGCCTCTTTTTTATAGGAAGCCAGATTATACAACTTTTGTGTAACTCTAAATGTTTTATGTCTAGAGCAAATGTATTGCCTCTCAGAAGACAGCCTCTTTTAATTAGGCATTATAGCCTAAAGGGAAAAGCTTCAACTTATTTCTGTTTAGACAGGACCAACTAGAAAGTGAGAATACTGGATGCACTTAGCAGTCTCGTCTTCTACCACGATTGTGCAAAACATGTAGAATGAAAACAGAAGCAACAGCAGAGTAATTCCATCTCAATTCTTTGCCTTCTGTCCTTCCCAGGTGGCGCTGGAGGCCAGCAGGGCTTCCTGGGCTGCATCCGCTCCTTGAGAATGAATGGGGTGACCCTTGACCTCGAGGAAAGAGCAAAGGTCACGTCTGGGTTCAAATCCGGATGCTCGGGTCACTGCACCAGCTACGGAACCAACTGTGAAAATGGAGGCAAATGCATTGAGAAATACCACGGCTACTCCTGCGACTGCTCTAACACGGCATACGACGGGACCTTCTGCAACAAAGGTAAGGTGGAATCCGTCCCCAGACCAGGTTCACACCTCTTTTCATGCCCAAATCGTCTATTTAATGATTTTTCTCAAAGCAAATGTATGTTACCCTGAGGGTGAAGGTGATCCAAACTTCTCTCCCACCTTAGATGAGAAGTTTCCCAAACCATTCCCTGGTCTTTGTTGTTTAATAAACTTTGAGCATGGTGCAGAGCTGCCCCCAGATCCCAGCTTCGACTGGATCATGGCACAAAGCAAATAGACTTGTCACATCTGGATGGTGAGGGACAAAGCAGGTGGCATCTGAAAGGGGACTCAGGCTTGACCCTCCCAAGTGAGGATCTTCTATCAATCAAGTGATCTGATATGAATGGGCAAATGCAGCCCCGGGGTCTTGATGCACCTCCATTTGCTAAGACTGGACTCAAGCTCTACTCACAGTCAGCTCCTGTGGACAGCCATCATTGTCATCATTGTTACTCTTACTACGGATGCCGATACGGGTGGTTCTCAGCCTGAGCTAAACTACAGGGATGCTGAAACAGCCCCTCTACTCAGCTCACAGCATCTCTTATTACTGTGCTATTCTAGTCTTGAATGAATTCTTGAATCCCCAACAACTTCTACAGAGGACAGGAGCAGAATACAAGAGCCCAACGCATATACATATTTTCATTTGGGTTATACCCTGTGATCCCACGTGCCCGAGGGAAATTCATTACAACTGGTCTCTGGCTTAATTACCATGTGTAAACAAGAAGGGTGAAGAGAGGATTGACTGGCACTTTTCTTAAGCCACAATAGAAGCGCATTGGATCACTCTCAGCTAAGAGAATGTATAGCATTTGGGGAAAGTTGTCAGTAAGTGGCACATCTCTCAATAAGAAGCTTTACATAAGTAGCCTATTCATACTCCCGTAAATACAGGGAGGGTTGTTTGCGCTGCTATTGTTCACGCAAGATGTCACACACAGAAGAAGGCATTGTTGCACAACATTCACTGTACATCCAGGGTACTGTCTGTCAGGGCTAGAATCCGAGCATACAAATTAGATCAGACAGGGTTTAAAGAATAAGCAGGCAACAACAGCAAAAGTAGAAAGGGACACCATTGCTGAATATTACCATCGCGCATGAACGGTGCTATTAACGGCGTATTTTTCTGCTCCAAACAGCATGGTTCTGAGATTTTCCTGTGGCACACAATGAAACGGGCTTGCAGAACACATTAATTTTGCACTTGTAGAAATGACAGTCTCGCAATTACCATTCATTGTGCTGGATGCTAATTTAATGCAGTCTTTCCCTTGCCAAAGGAAGGCCTGAATGCAATCAAGGAAGCACAAACGCTGGAGACATCCCACTGCATAAGTAACAATTTAAAGGAAATCATACTCCCCTCATGTTGGGAGAGTTAGGTTAAACACAGCAGCTCACACAAGACCTCTGGGGGTTAATAGGCAATATTCACAAATACGAAGACAGAGGCACGTACCTTGCAGTTCAGCCAACAAAAGAAAGAAAGTTAAATGAAACCTATGACATATTTCGAAAAGCTTACACCAAAGACATCTAAATATTCTCTTAATATTTGTTCAGTAGGATGAATTACATTTGATTCAATTAGTTGCTTTGGCCAAAAAAAAAAAAAAATGAAAAACTGTAGAATATATTTGGAAAGTATTTGTAAGCATCCTTAGGAGTCAAAACAAGTATGTACTTGGCTTGGGGAAATGACAGTGGTCCTGGTTTAGAAGCCAAGCAGGGAACTCCTTCTTCACTGAGCAAGCTCCTTCATCCGCCGATAATTAAATGAGGCTCCAGCTCTGGGCCTCTCTACTCAGGTGGCCTGGTACCTGCACAGAAGTTCCTGGGATCCACCCTGGTGCAGCCAAAGAGCTCAGCCTGTAGAGAGAGCGACCACACTCATTGGCCAATGAATGGGCTCCATGAAAGTCCCTCTCTGGCTTCCTGTGATGCTATAAGTCTGTACTTGTGGGTGTGGGAAAATGTTTCACTAAGTGAAGGAAGCAGGTCTCAACCTATCACTCACAACCCAATTACATATTTATATAAATCAAAAATATGCATGCATACATGCACACACACAGAGGGGAGGAAGACAAGCTGTGAGAATATGCACCAAAATATTAAATAGGTTGTATTTTGTTTGTTTGCAGAAGGGTGAACTTCTGATATTTTTTAAGTTTGTTTTTTGCTTACCTATGGCTCTAGTCTTTATGCAGTGATACAGTACTTCTAATTTCTTTATGTTTTCTTCTTGGGACAAACAATAGTAGGAGGCTGAGTTCTTACTCCAGGCGTTTAAGGGCTGTCTCTGACCAGAAAATACCCAACTTTTTTACTAAAAGCCATTATATCATCTAGTCACAGTATCTGGAAAGGAGTAGCCCGTCAAGTGAAAAGTGCATATAATTAAGTTAACCTTGAAAACTCATTACCCCCGATACATCTGAAGGTGCCATTTTCCCACAAGCATCCAAAGTTGAAGGGCCCCGCTTCAGGGCCAACCTCAGGGGTCTCTGGAACGCTCCTTTCCCCAGCCGCACTACGGGGTCCCTGCTGGTTCCCCGGGGCGAGAGGAAGGCAGACCTTCCCAATGCCAGCAACACCAGGTGGGAGACAGACTGAAGGTACAATCTCCTTTATTGAAGAAGCAGGAAGGCTTTTTATAGATAGGAGCAAGAAGGAGGAACTTGGGGTCCCAGCCAATCAGGGCACTGATCACGCGCGGAAGTCCCTTGCTGGCCAACCAACTCCTTTGACGTCATGGGTGAGAGCTCTCGCCTCGAATTAAAGAGCCCAGGTCCCTTTTGTGTGAGCTTTCCCTACACAAAGTGATCGCTTCTCAGATGCACCTTACAGGAGCCAGGTGGTATGAAAATGAAAACCTTGAGACACTTGTACCTCACTCAGTAGCGTGAGAGGTTCAAGCGAGGACAGGCTTGCGATTCCACATGGCCTAAGGGAACACCTCTCCCTGCATGGTTTTAGCCCATCCAGGGCAATGAGGAACAAGCAACCCACAGTATTCAAATCCTCAGACAGCCTACAGTGTTTAATTCTCTATTTCCCTCCTTCTCCTCTTTCTCCTTCTCCTCATCCTCATCCTCCTCTTTTCTCCTTCTCATCCTCTCTCCTTCAATACACTCTTTATCCCCATCTATCTCTGTCTCTACATTCTATACCTACCTACCCTACCTCCATTTCTTTTCCTTCAGTACGTGGTTGAATTTTTAAGTCATATTAGCATGTGCTGCCTGAACTCTGGAAGACAGGGCTGGACTCCTCCCTGAACTCAGGAAGACAGGGCTTGATCAAGCAGGCCCTTCATGATGGTTCTCCTTTGCTTTGTAGAGGATGTACATATAGTCTATCCCTTACCAGCAAAAAGCACATATTCAAGAAACTCCTGCTTACTCCTACCTATATTCTAACCTCTTATCAGAAATGACTCCCAGAGCCCTTTTTCAAATGGATTCATAAAGATCTGATCACCAGTTGAGGTATTTGCTCTCTCAGGGCTCTTTGCATCTTAAATAGGAATGCTGACTGGGAGCATTTTTGCATTTTGAAGATACTTCAAGGGCATTCTGAAAACCCTGAAACAAGATGGTATAGTCCATCGCTTCATCTGTCTACAGAAAACTGTGTGATCGCCCATCTTCTCGGGATATTCCTCAGAAGAGCAGCCACTTAACTGAACTGAGACAGGTTCATTCTGTGGTTGGATTCCTTGGCAGCCCACTAGCTGGGCTGTGGATGCTTCTAGGAGCTGAAGTTATGCCAAGCTAGAAGGAAGGCTTAGCTAAAGGTTTCTCATTCCCAGCATTACTGGGGACCAAATGGAAAGTTGTTTGGCTGTTCCAAAGATAATTTTGTCTAATTCATTCTATTCCTTCTTGGATAGTCAAACTTCAGGCACTCAGGAATTTGTTGATTATCAAAGTCATTTTTAATACCAACCAGTTATTAGCAACATAGTTTGAAGTATACTCTCTCTGTGCCTTTTGTTTCAAAGTAAGAGGGAAATAACAAACCACAATGGCTAAAGCAATTTCTGTTATTTGAGTTCTGTGGCTGAATGCTATTGTGAGTTGAAGAGTGTCCCCCCAAAATGCATGTCCAACTGGGACCTCAGAATGTGACCCTGCTTGGAAATATATATGATGAAGTTAAGGTGGCATTATACTATATTGGAGTAAGTACTAAACCCAATGAGAATATCCGTATCAGAAGGAGAGAGGACAGCCGGGCGTGGTGGCGCACGCTTGTAATCCCAGCATTCGGGAGGCTGAGACCAGAGGATCCGGGTTCGCGGCCAGCCTCAGCTACCTAGTGAGGCACTCCGCAACTTAGTGAGACTCGGTTTCAAAATAAAGAATAAAAAAAAAATTGGGCTGGGGGTGTAGCTCGGAGGTAGAAAGCCCCTGAGTTCAATCCCTAG
>PVLC010001222.1:0-41455 GCA_004027655.1 Graphiurus murinus | reverse complement strand
GAAGGAGAGAGGACAAAGAGACACACAGAAAAAAGGTCATATGAAGACAGAGGCTAACTCCGTGGGGCTATCACGGGTTAGAAGGGGGAAGAAGGGGAATGTGGCCCTTATACATCTTGATTTCCACTTCTAGCTTCCCAAACCGTGAGGAAATACATTTCTGCTGTTTTAAGCCCCCTGGTTTGTGGTATATTCTTAAAGAAGCTGTTGGAAAACAAGTGCTCATAGAAATCTTCACTCTTCTGAATTCCTACTCTTAACCATGATAAGAGCTTACATTTACAGAGGATTGATGATATGCCAGGCAGTGTGATTAGATCTCTAATTGCTTTAGTATCATTTGATCCTTATCACAACCTAGTGAGATAGTCACTATCATTATTCGCCCCATTTTACAGAGAAGGAAATTGAGACACAAACATGTAAAGCCATTTGCCCTATGGTTCACAGCCGAGTAAGTGCTAAGACTTCCTTTGCTTTCATGTCAATTAAAATCCTATCCTATAGCCCTGAGAGCTTTTTTGTTACTGTGATTGAATAAAAAAAAGATTATTGAATGCAAAATTTATCATAAAAAAGGATGTAGTTCTCCTTTATGCTACATTTAGGCATAAACTTCATTGACTTATTTACTTAACAAATATTTATTGAATACTTGACTTCAACCATTTTGTGCTGCTATAACACAATACCACAGACCAAGTAACTTATAAAGAAAAGGAACTTATTTGTTTCTTGGTTCAGGAGGTTGGGAACTCCAAGACCCAGGGGCCCACCTCTGGCAAGGATCTTCATGCTATATCATGCCAGGGTAGAAGGCAGAGGACCAAAGAATACAAGAGAGCGAGAATGGGGAAAGGGACCATCCTCATGTGAGGAACCCACTCCCAAGACAACGAACCTGCTCCCACAGTAGCATTAATCCATCCATGAAAGCAGAGGCCTCAAGACCCAATCACACGGTTCCCTTAGGCACTGAGTTTCCAATACATGGACTTGAAGGACACCTCCAAACCACAGCAAACACCGAATGTGCCTGGAAGCTTCGAATGTACTATTGAGTCTGATCACACTGGAATTTCTAAGCATTTCAGTCATTTATAGATACAAGTCAGGAAAGCACAAAGTAGATGATAGCAGCACAGGTGAACTCGATGCCACTTGGGCTGCCAAAAACAGTGCTTGTTAGGATCCCTTCACAGAACCAGGGGCACAAAAATAGCTCACCCACTTGTCTACACTTCTTTTCCTATGAAAATGTTCGTGTTCATCTGCCAAACCAGGACTGCTGAAAGAAACTTATCTTTAAAGACTGTGAAGCCATTTTCTTCTCATTTCAGTATTCTTCTCAAGAATTTGTTTGTTTGTTGCTTAAAGACCAACCATGGAAGGCCCAAGGTCACAGCAGTGCTAAGAGACTTCAGAGTGATGGGTAGGTGGCTGCATCCTTACAGGATGACCATCATTTATAGCTGTACAAATACACACCACCCATGCTCTGGTCCAGCCACGTCTCCTCTCCCTCCGAGTTCCATGACATTGACTAAGATTTTATGATCTGTATTATTAATGTGGCCAGTTCTTAAATGAATTATGGAATCAGATACAGGTTTGAATAGAACTGCCTCCCTTACCTGTTGTATAACCTTGAGAAAATCATTTAAGATCACTGAGCCTCACCTTCAGGAATACGTAATACCTGTGTGTGTGTGTGTGTGTGTGTGTGTGTGTGTGTGTGTGTATTGGGGGTGCATTTACAGGGGTGTTGCATTCCTGTAATCCCAGTATTTAAGAGGCTGAGACAGGAGGAGAGCTGCAGGTTCAAGGCCAGTCTCATCAACTTAGTGAGACCCTGTTTTAAAATAGTACCTATTTCTCAAAGCCACTTTGAGGATCACTCGTAGTACTATAGACCCATTTCCTAACAGAGAACCAGCACACATCAGTCCAAAAGCAAATACAACTTTTCATGCCCCCACTTCTTCCCCCCCCCTTTTTTGTTGCATTTTTGTGTTTGCTTTAAGTCATTCCATCTTTTAATCCTCCCCTAAAAACTCTAAACTGCCTAACTGTCATCATTTTAATGACCTGTGAGAACTGGGTGGCCACTCTGGTGCTTCAGGAGCAACGACAGTAACATACAATGTCATCTCTCCTTCCTTTTGGTCACGGTGATCATATTCTCGAGGTAAAATGAAATCTCCAAATCCTAATCCCTAACGGACTGAAGAATGCAAAAAGTCTGGAAGATTCTAGAAAACGTAACTGAAGATAACACCCACCATGTCACATCCTGTAGTTTCCAATTCCTGGAACAAAGCGCCCATCCCTGTCAAGATCCAATCTGAGTCACTATAGCAGTTTGCACACCTTTCTTTTTGATGGAGGGATGCTTAGCTTTGAGTACAGGCTAAAACTCTAAAGAAGAGATTTTCCATCTTGTCTCCTAGAGGAATACTGCATGTTGGATGGGAGGAGGTGGATTTGCCAAAAGCAATTTGAAGACTGCACAAATTCTCCTTCTCCACCGCTCCAGGTGTCGAACAGGGACCACAGTAGAGCCATGCTTTACCCCGTCAGAGTGTGTTGAAGCCTCTTAAGGAAAATTAATTAATGTGAAATATTATAAGCAAGTGATGGAGGGGAAGGAGAGAAAACCCAGAGTTATGCATCCTAGAATCCCACCCCTGTAGGAAAGTCACTGGGCTGCTGGGGACAAAGGCCATTTTTTCTCAATCTACCCACCTGGTTCTAATAATCCCAGCTTGGAAGACAGTTTGATACCAGTGGGAAGAGAGAGTTTCACAGACTTCTTCATTTCCAACTAGAGCAGGAGGTTTGATAGATTTGGAAGAAGGCCCAAAAAACAAGAATAGAATCCTTTTTCAAGAAGGAAATATATCCCTTCTCTATTACTGTGTTTCTTAAACCTCCAGACCTTAGGATACAACTTAAAAGTATTATGGTAGCACATGAAGATAATCTGCTTAAAAGCTTTTCTTTAAAAAAAAAAAGAAAAAGAAAGAAAGAAAGAAAGAAAGAGTAAGAAAAAACTTGTGGATGAAAGTCCACAGATACTTACTGACAAAAGAAAACACTTTTGACTCAATTCCAAAAAGTCAAAGCTGCAGAGATAGCTGACAAGTGGAAGTGATTTCATTACAGAATTTGATGGTGGTAAAATAATATTCCACCTGGCCCGGAATTTTCTTTGGAGTCCCTGGTTAAGGAAAACCGGGTCAATAAATGTTCTCAGAGGAAGGAATTTAAAACTATAGCGGGTAGAAGCAAACCCTTTGTAAAACTTTCTAAATGTAATAGAGGACAAAGCTGGGGGATTTTGCTTTGATTGTAGGATAAATGACATTTTTTTTCAGGTTTGTGCTATATTGTAATTCCCACTAGGTTTTGGATAGAACTGATATTTTTCATGTGTGTGTGTATGTGTGTGTGTATGTGTGTGTGTGTGTGTGTGTGTGTGTGTGTGGTTTATTTCCCATTCTTCAGCAGTGATCAGAACTCTAAACTCTATGAAGTTTGCAAAAATAACACTCTATATTTTTCATATATGACCTCCATGATTTCAGCAGAAACTCTACATTTTTTTTTAACTAAGTCTAATGCATTGTCCCATGGTCTTGCTTTTCAATGGGTCATGTTTTGGACTCCCTTGCAAGCAAGTCCATCACCAACGTCCTTGCAGCCACTGGGCCAGGCAGACCCGTCTCTGCTGTGGAGTTTCTCCACCCACTCTTGTCTTGTGGGCTCATCCTTTCCAACAGGCAGCCTGGGCCTGACAGATGGGGCTCATCCTGGGCATCCCTTGGCTAGCGGAAATTTACTTTCAGAAATGATCAAGTCCAGGGATCTTAGAACTGACTTCGCAAATGTTTATCATCAACTTTATAGCCTATCTTCTAAATCACCCTGGCTTTCAGTTCATTCACATATATTTACCTCTATCAATTGTAATAATTATTGAATTAGATAAGCTAGCATTTTAATTTTTCCAATTAAAACCAAACCCCAAGGAAATGGAAATTATTCGCATCAATAGTATTGTATGAGTCACCCTCATCTAGCATTTTTTTCAGAACTGAGGATTGAACCTCAGGGCTCCAAGCTACACCCCCAGCCCTGTTTTTTATTCTTTATTTTGAAACAGGGTCTCATTAAGTTGCAAAGGGCCTCACTAAGTAGCTGAGACTGGCCTCGAACCCAGATCCTCCAGTCTCAGCCTCCCAAGTACTGGGATTACAAGTGCGCACCACCACACCCGACTGCACTTGGCATTTTAATGCATGACCTTCATGAGAACTGGGCACAGGGCACAATGAGGCATTTAACTTGACCTAACGATATTCTCCAACTGTCTCTTCCAAAGGACGAGTTGACTGGGTACAAGGTGGGCTTCAAAAGTATTCAGGTTCTGGAAAGCAAAGATTCTCAATTCAATTGAATTCTTGGCAGTAAAAGTTAGCATAGCTACATCCTGTATAAATGAAGTGAGATCAGGTGCTCCATCACTGGTAGTAATTTCATGTCCTCAGTCCATACTGGGCACAAGTTTAGTGAGATGTGGGGATGCTAACGGTGCACCTGCTGCCAGGGGGGCGGTGGATTGCCAGGGAGCAAGGCCGGGATATAGGACGAGACGCAGAATGAGCGGAGGTGACAGACCCCACGGACAATGAAGGGAACACAGGACAAAGTGCTGAGTGACACCTGGACGTGGACACCTCATGCTCAAGATTCTCACAGCAGAGCCACTCTCAATGTCCCATTCAAGGGTGGCATGGCGGATAGTGGCGGGGGCCCCCAACTCGGGGGGCAGGAGTTTACTGAAGGGAGAAGACCCTTTGAAAAGCATTTAGCATGAAAGAATCCCAAAATGCTCAATGAACCCTATGACAGAATAAGCTCTATGACGAAAGCAAAAACAACTTAAGCAGACACCATTAAAACCCAAAGATAAAATTCGTAAAACATTCCACTTTTTTAAAATCACTCTTGAAAGCATACAATTGATATTGATAAGAAATATTTACTTGCAGTCAGGCGTGGTGGTGCACACCTATAATCCCAGACTTTTGGAGGCTGAGGCAGGAGGATTGCAGGCTCAAGGCCAGCCTCAGCAACCTAGTGAGGCCCTCAGAAACTTAGCCTGACCCTGTTTCAAAATAAAAAATAAAATAGGTCTTGGGGTATAGCTCAGAGGTAGGATGTCCCTGGGTTCAAGCCCCAGTACCATAAAAAGTATATATTTTAATATTCTGAATTTTATACTTTATTTTTTATGTGCTTTTATTGGTGCATTATGGTCTCACATCATAATGTAAATCATGTTGACATCGACATACATGCACACAGCACTTGGCGCCCCCGCCCCCGCCTCCCCATCTCCCCACTTCCCATACAGAGGACTGAGACTGATATTGGGATTTTCACATATATACATATAGTCGATGTTAGTATTTCCAATAATTAGTCTCAGTCTTTCCCTTCCCCTTCCCTTAGATGACTTCCCTGGTTCCACTAAGGTTTCTCCTCTGTTATCTAGAGTCCCTCTGGTACCCTAGTTACTTCCTAGCTTGTGCATATTAAAGAAAATAAATGTCTATGTCCCTTCACTTTCTTTTTTTTTTCAGCACAGATTTTTATACGTTTCTTGAGTACAACAGGGTTACATAGACATTTATGACATATCAATCATTGTCAGAACACAAATAGCACCACTTCTTTGTTTTCCACTTATAACCCACATTCTTAACATAGCCTGGTCAAGCAAACTTTCTAGAGTCATAAAACCATAATCCTTTAGGGTCATATATTTACTTTCTAAGAAGTAGGAGGGTCTTTCATCTACACATCCAATTTTATGCTTTAACGCAAATTTTCCACTTGTATGATGGACTTATTCATCCACTCTGGGGGCCAGTCTTGTGTTTCTCCCCAAGGAGATGGGTCCAGTATAGCACAAGGGCAAATCCCAGATTCCAGTCCATATATAGATAGTTCTCTCAGCAATCCTCAGAGCACCAAACTATTCTTTCTAACCTTCTGTTCTTTCCCACCCTAGTCTCATGACCAGCACACAATCAATATTATTCTAAACTAATTCTATTTTGTTTTTGGGTTTTTTTTTTTTGCTTTGCTTTTTTTTGGGGGGGGGGTCTGGTTAGGTAAGTGATCTACCTCTGAGCTACATCCACAGCTCTTTTTTTATTATTTTATTTTGAGACAGTCTTGCTAAGTTACTCAGGCTAGCCTCAAACTTGTCCTCCTGCCTCAGCCTCCCAAATGGCTGGGATTACAGGTGTGTACCACCACATCTGAACCTAATTTTGTTTTAAAGAAAGAGAAATGTGTACTTTTTGAGATTATTCCAGTTAAATGGGGAAGCTCCTGTTATATGCAACCATGGATCAAAAAAATCACTTGAATTCCAGTCTCTACATTATTAAAAACAACAGTGGATGATCACAAAACCTTCTTGGCATTCCGTTTCTTTGTAAACTGCATCAATTACATGAAGTGCAGTATTCACAAGCCTGTAAGGATCAAATGAGCTGATGCATGCAGAAGTGTTTTGAAAAACATTAATATTATGCAGAGCAAATCATTATGAAGGTTATTAATATTACTAAGATCCTAGAGTTGAGGGTCTCCTTGGGGAGTGTTCTGCAAAGTACAACGTGTTGTCATTCAAAACCCACCCAGAATCCTGCACAGAACTTTACTGTCCACATTGGTGGTGCTGCCAAAATTGGCAGCGAAAAGCTAGACTCTTGCACCTGTTAACATTAACGCCTCTGCATGGCGATGAGGTGCAGCCGAAGATCACAAGTGCAGAAAGACAGTGGGCCTCAGAGTTATATATTTCATGGCGTGTGCTGCTGCATTCATAGCCACTCCAACACTTGAATGCCATGGCCCTGATTAAATTCCCATCTCTGTCATGGAATTGTCATAAATCATTTGGCCTGGAGCATCATTAAAGCAGAGAATACACCTGAGATTCAACAGGGACAGAGTCTGAAGCATCCTCTGGAGGTCATTATAGGGAACTTTAGCCAATAATATTGGTTCCTCGAATATCCTCCGGAGTTTCAGAAAATGAAAAGTGACTGCTATGTTCTAGAAACCTCATCTGAAATTTTTCCCTTATCTCAAGTGATTAATAATCTCTCTACGTCCTCTGCTCAATTATTAAGGATGACAACTGCAGTTCAGATTAATGAGTCCAGATTTTTCTCATGTCTAAGACAAACATAGCCTAAATATTTGCACAAGCGCGTGGCTAGTTGCTTCTTAGTTTTTGGAATCAGAAGGTAATAAGGCTATCCATAAAATGCTTTCTAAAACTTTACTATTGAAGTAATCTATAAATCCTTTGTAAATAGGTCTATTTTAACCCATTGCTTTAATATTCCCTTACAAATCTCTTATCTTAGAATCTTATAAAATTGGCTAAAAACAAATTAGATCATGTAAATCAAATTAAAGCAGTAAACCAAGTTATAAATTTCAAACTAATTTATACTTCCCCGTTTTCCTAAAAATGTTATCTTCTGTGGCTTCCTACAATATCCTCCAAATCACAGGCCACATGTGGTTATTATAGCACTTTGTAATTTCTTGCAAACTATCAACACCTAGTTCACAATGTTTTATTCCTATTGCTGTAATGAATTTACCATTATGCAGACTTTCATCATTTGTCCTAATGTTCATATGTTGTTGGGGTACCCATTTCAACCCCTGTGCAATTACTCCAAGTCGTTAAGAGTTCAGGAAGCTCTTTTTGTTGCAAGATCAAAATCTCTCTTGCTTGCGAAGGATAGCACCTTCTTTTGTATTCAACAGACATTTTATTGAACCCTCCTTTTATACCAGTCACTGAGCTAAGTACATGCACACATCTCACCTTATATAACCATCACAGTAACTTTTAAGATAGAGGAATGATCATCTCTATTTTGGAAATGAGGAGGCTGAGACTTCTAGAGGTTACGCTTAGTATCTAAAATCCCGTGGGTAGTAAATGGCAAATTGAGATTGAAATCCCAGGGCCCTCACACCAAACACAGTGTTTTCCCACCATATTTGCCAGCTTCATGTCCTCCTTAGAAAATGCTCAAAGAAGATCCAAACTGTGCCAAAAGGTGGCTGAGGACTATCTCTTGATTGTGAGGCAGTTCATTCCATGGGTGAACATTTAGAACCACTGGAAAGGTTTCCTTCATCCTGCACCGCTATCTGCACTAAAGATGGAGATTGTCTTCATTGAAGAAAACAGTGGGTATCAGGCTCTAGGTTGAAAAGCTTCGTGCTTTGAAGAACTCATGACTATGCATACACCTTCAAAATCCCCAGTTTAAGGAAAGTGAGAGCACTAAACAAACTTGACACCTAAGAGGTATTAATAGTTGACAAATGTCATTCTCACCTTTACCAAAACCTAAATGGACCCTAAAACTAATATGCTCAGGGGGAAAGGATGTCCACGTGGTCACTGCTCCAATTTGTAGGTTCTGTTCTTCCAGTGCCCCCCCTCCCAGGAGGTCTGGAAGGAACATGGCCCCCTTGTCAGTTGTCCAATATCTAGTGGTAAACTGGTTAGTGCCATGAATTCTACATAATACATCCCACACAATCTATCCTGCTTTTTCTATCATAGCATGCTGATGAGAATAGTCTAAGTCCAAGAACTGCTCAATAAATGTCCTTTGTGTGAGACAGACAGACACACACACACACACACACACACACACACACACACACGCACACACGCACACACACACACCACAACAGAAACAGATGTAGGCTCCACCTGTAGGTTTCTAAGTCTCAGATAACAAGATACTTCTCTGTATTGTTGAGATACCACCGCACACGATCTCCATGACTCTGTGTTGATGGTGGGAAAGACCTCTCTCTCCACGTGCATAAGTTCAGGAATGAAACGAGGAACAGGGAGAGGCTGACCAAATAAATTCTTCTGGCACGAATGACCACTTTAGATTGCTTTATAAGGAAGAAGGTGATTTGCAGGGTAAATACAGGCCGTGGCCTGTGAGTTTTCTTATTGATGAAATTCATGCTTTGAATCTCTGATGGATGGTCACCGAAGGACAGCGATCACTCTGTGCTGGCCTGGAAACGTGTTATGTGTAATGAGCTTCTGGTGATTGAAATTCCTAAATCCAAACAAAACATGGAAACTATCGAAATAAATCTCTCTGTCCATCTTTATTAGGAGAGGGGAGGGTGGCCCACGGTCTCCTTACGTGTCGTGTAACTGTTACAAAGATGAATTCAGGCTACGGCTGTGAGCTCCGGCCTCGATGTAGCCCCAGTTCCTTCATTACCACTACACAGCAATTCTCTGATCACAGCATGAGCTCTCCCTCCTCTGGCCAAAGGATAATGTAAAAATCATGACACAAATAAAATATTTATCCTCTAGTCAAGAGTAAAAGAATTCACAAACCAAGACATAGCCTGCGAGCATCCTGGAATCCAAAACGGGCATCCCTCCCTTTTTATAAAAATAAACTAAGAATAAAGAGCTTCCCTGGCCCAGCTTCAACTCTACCCATTGCAGGCCCCGTGCCCACTCCAGCGTCCACCACCATTGCAATGAAGAGGAATCACTGATATTTTTTAAATTAAACATTAAGCCAGGGATGCTCACACATGCTTGTAATCCCAGTACTTGGGAGGTTGAGACAGGAGGATTGCAGGTTCAAGGCCAGCCTCAGCTACTTAATGAGGCCCTCCACAACTTAGTGAGACCCTGTTTCAAAATGAAGAATAAAAAAATAGGGCTAGGGGTGTAGCTCAGGGGTTCCATCCTCAATACCGCAAAAAAACCAATTAAATTAAACGTTAGATTGGCAGCAATACCTTCATATACAGACATAGCATTATTTGAACTGTTTCCTTTTTGCCCTTCCCCACCTCCCTCTCCTGATCCCCCTCCGTTATTCCACTGGTCTCTCCTCATTCATCTAAAATCTCTTTTGTTTCCCAACTTCCACATATGAGAGAAAACCTACCACACTTGACTTTCTGAGACTGGTAGATCACAGCATAAGATTCTCTAGTTTTATCCATTTTCCTGCAAATTGCATAATTTTATTCCTCTTTATGGCTAAGTAGAATTCCAGTGTGTGTATTTACCATGATTTTTTTTTCTCCATTCATCTGTTGACGGACCTACACAGAGAGAGGGGCGGGATCCAGAGGGACTCACACCACCTACTTTGTGGGTGTGTGTGTTTGTATCATGTTGCCCCTCACTACGGTGTATAAATACAATGCACCAATAAAAGTATGTTAAAAATAAGAAAATAAGTAAAATTTAAACATTATATATCAGAGACTCTGTGATGAGTTCAGATGGAAGAAACTGTGGAAGAATAGAATAGTTTAAGGAATGTGCTCCAAGACCAGCTACTCTCCAGCCAAAATGATTTCCTCTTGAACTGCCTCACTTGTTCCCCTGTGGCCTCTTATTCTACTAACCAGAGCATCATCTGCATCAGGATTGAGTCAGTGAGGCCAAGTCCTCACCCGGGACAGCTGTCCTGAAGAAAGGCCATTGTGCTTGGAGGGAGGAGACAGTTTCCACCTAAGACCGGAAGAGACCTTAGAAAGGCTTGGAGGAGGTGGCTCAGGTGACTTCCTTGAGGACCTCGAGGGGAAGCTCTTTCCTCAGAAGCTGCAAGTGGGCATGCCAGGAAGAGAGGTGTAGACAAAGATGCCCTCTTCCCTTCGTGACCTCGCCGGGGGCCAGCCCTGCACTGGCACAGAGCAAACTTCCCCCCTGTCCCCTCTGGAAGTTGCCCTTGCCACTAACACCCAGAATCTAGGCTAATTATGTTAGTGCTATAACTTAGCTGCATTCCCAAATAAACCACCTTTCGTTATTGATTCACATTAGAATACTGTGCTTTAGGAAAATGTATTCCAAGGTTCCAAAATCAATTTATATTATTATAATGCATGAGTTACCATTGTGTATACAGTATTAGCATATATGGCAGGAACATTTTTCCTTGAAAGCTCTTAGTCTTCAGGCCCCACATTTAAAAATACTGCTTAATATTCCATACAGTGGGTGCTCCAAGATTTATTCAACCTAAATATTTAATAATTAATATTAATTTAATATTAATTTCTGTTTCTCTCAAAATAGGAGGGAAATGAGGATTTTAGTTTCTGTTCTTGAAAACGTTTCCAATTTTTTATTGTAAATAATGCTGCGATAAAAGTTTTTTGTAAGTGGCATTTCATACCATTTCCTGTGTTACATCATTTACTGAGGATGGATGGCCAGATGTGGAGGGGTAGCGTTAGAAGGTAGAAAATGCTTATGGCTTTTCATGTGCAGAGACAATCCAGTTTCTCAGACTCAGCACCAGTGTACTGAGAATGCCCAGGACATTATACACTGAGAATGCCACACAGCACCAATGTACCTACATTATACACTGAGAATGCCCACTTCTCTGAACACTCTCAGCAATGTTGTCCATTGTTCATTGTTATGAAAATAATTAGCCAAAAGAGCCTACATAACAATAAACTTCAAGAGTCAACTGGATATCACATATCAAAATGTAAGCCATATATATGCTATTTAACCCAATTGTTGATATAACAAGGATATATATATATAAGGATTCTTGTTTTATATATAAGGATAAAAAAATCTATCCTTAGAGAAATGCTAGTATTAGAGAAATATATACTCACAAGAATAGCCTTCACAGCATTTTCTTGTGATGGTGAAATATGGGGTAAAAACTGAATATCCAATAAGAGAGAATTTACTATTTAATTTTGCTATATAACCATTAGAAAGAGCAAGGCATATTTATTTTCATGAGATGATGTCCATGATACATCATTAAGCTTAAGCAGAATAACATGTAAAGTGTGATTATGTTTATCTTAAAGGCCATATGCCTGCATGTATGTGTTAAAATACCTCTCTCTCTCTCTCTCATGCATACACACACACACACACACACACACACACACACACGCACACATACACACATACATGCACACCATCACACTATCACATCATCAGTGGAATTGGATTGAATACATATAAAATTATACATACAATCCTTTCTGTCTCTTTTTATGACTTTGCAAACTCTCTGCACTGGTTACCTGTACAGGTAATATGGTGAGAATGAGAATGAATGGAATGGGAGAATTATTTTGGCATTTTACTCTATAAAAGTTTACCTTTTAAAAAAAAATACTTCTGTGACTTTTTGAAAGCAAAACTAAAATGAAGAGGTTTGTTTTAATGCTCAGGGGGTCATTATTTCTCTATCTACAAATGAAGATGGGGTGGGCAGTTCCCTTTGGCCCCACTATAGGAAATCACAATAAAACGGAACACTCTTCAGTTTCATTATTCCTCAAGTCTATCTTGTGCAGACTGGCCATTTATGCTCTTTAATCACACTGATGTATTGAGTTATCCATTCATTAAGCTGTTAGAGGTTCCAGTCCTGGTTCAACATGATGGGTTGATCACACTGATTTACCTTTGCTCTTTCCAAAATCCTTAAAAAGAATTTTTAAACAATTGTTTTAGAGAGTCACAAGTCAACCTGAACAAAGATAGTAGAAGACAGCCACATTTAGGAGACAGAAAGCAAAAGGAGGGAAAACACACTTAGGAAGAGAAGCTGAACTGTAAGCTGGCCGAGGGGTGCACTCAGGAGCAAGCAGATTGGTGCGTCTGTCCCCCCAGAAGGCTCAGAAGTGGAAGGACCCTACCCCTGCAGCTGGGCAGCTCCCCAATCGCACGGGGGGGGGGGGGGGCAGAAGACTAGAAGTTTACTCTCTAGAAGCTGGGTTCCAGGGCAGCACACCATGGGGAGGCTGCATTGTATCTTGGGGATTGAGTGAATGTTCTCATGGGGACTTCCGGAGTCCTGGCTGCAAGTCTCCTGACAGGAGGACTGGAGATGCCTTTAGGGGAAAATGGTCAGCCCCAGAGAGAAGGCCAGAAGATACAAATGGACGAGTCCTGTCACCCTGCTACGAAGCCCACTCAAAAGCAAGTCACTGGCCGAGGCGCAGAGCCTCACTCTTAAGAATCACCAGCCATCGACTCAATTCTCTAACACAACAGAGACTAAAGAAAAAGGTTAATTTGAGGTGTCAATTTGGCCAGATTGAGAGAGATCCAGATAGCTGCTATAGCATGCCTTTGGGGTGTGGCTGAAGGTATACCCAGAAGAGACCAGCCTGGTGTCAGTGGACTAAGTTGGGAAGAACCACCCTCCCTGGCAGCGGGCACCATCCAGCCCGCGGAGGGCTCACACAGAACAAACAGGGACAGGAAAGGCAAATTCATCCTCTTTCTCCTGATCTGGGACACCCTTCTCCTGCCCTTGGGTACCAGAACTCCAGGCTCTCTGGCCTTTGGACTTGAAGACTCACACCCGTGACCCCCTGATTGATTCTTGGGCCTCCAGTCTTAGACTGAGAGTTACACCATCTACTTCCCTCGTTCTGAGGCCTTGGGATATGGACTAAGGCATGCCACCAGCATCCCAGTCTCCAGCCTCCTGCAGACAGGCTCTCAGGAGATCTATCAGCCTCTATAATGATGTGAGCCAATTCCAAAAAAGAAAAAGCTCATTGTGTGTGTGTGTGTGTGTGTGTGTGTGTGAATCTCTAGCCTATTGGTTTTGTCTCTCAGGAGAACATTAACTGATACAAAGGATTTAAAATAAAGATAATATTTGGAAAACCAATAATTTTGAAAAAGTATCATTTATCTTTTCAATTCTAGTTTTTATTACTATGTAATAGTTTGCCTCCAAAATATAGTGGTTTAAAACAACAGAGATCATCGTATCATCTGTAATAGTTTCTGTGGACCAAAAGTTTGGAAGAACTAGCTTAAAGGGACAGTTCTGACTTGGAGTCCCTTAGGGGATAATTAGCTGGACCCTGGAGTCCCTTAGAAGGTGACTAGCTGGACCTTGGAGTCCTTTAGGGATAATTAGCTGGACCTTGGAGTCCCTAGGGTTGACCAGCTGAACTGGGAAGACCTGAGAGTTGTCTGGGCCGCTCCCACCTGCCCAACCTCGGGTCAGCTCTGCCTTTCCCGTCAGTCTCCTCGCATGACCTAGTGTGACTTCCTCGAGCTTGGTGCCTCAGGAAGTCAGCTGCTTCCTGGGGTAGTCAGGGCTCCAAGGGACGGGTCCCACTCCCAAAGCAGCCATGTCGTGTGCCGTCTGTGACCCGGCCCTGAAGGTCATGCAGCAGCATTGCTGGCACCTTAGAGTGGTTCAGCAAGTTTCAAGCCACCCAGATTCTAGGAGAGAGGAACTAGCTGCCATCTTTAGACAGGGCAGTGGGTGAGGTTCTAGAAATGTCCACATCCGGAGCACCGCCATGTGGCCAGGCGGGTGGACACCAGTGGACAGACACCAGTGGGCAGAGGGCTCAGGCAGAACAAAGAGGGAAAGGAAAGGCCAATTTGCTCTCTTTCTCCTGGAGCTGAGACACCCTTCTCCTGCCCCTGGACACCAGGACTCCTGACCCTCTGGTCTTGTACTTTGGAGGATCGTGGAGTGGGGAGACACAGCAGGGACTTCATGGTGTGGTTTCAGCCTCACGGAAACACTAGAGTCCTGAGACTGCGTGCGTCATAGGGCCCATAAGAACTGATACACTTCAACGCTGAATTAAAATGATTGCTGGAAAATGCTGTGAAATTAGAAGAAGGGAAAAAAGTAATTTTGATCCCCTCCCTCAAAGCCAACTTATATCAAAAAGAAGGAAATGGAGGACTAAAAGAAGTTGCTCTTCAGTGAAACATGGAAATACTCATTACCACAAATTATATTAGAAGGGTGCATGCCAACTGTTTTTGGGGTGTGTGTGTGTGTGTGTGTGTGTGTGTGTGTGTGTGTGTTACTGAGGATGGAACCCAGGGGCATTTTACTTCCAAGCTACAACCCCAGCCCTATTTTATTTTTGAAACAGGGTCTCTCTAAATTGCTGAGGCTGGCCCTAAACCTACAATCCTCTAGTCTCAGCCTCCCAAGAACTGGGATGACAAGCATGCATTACCACACCCAACTATGCCAATATACCAACTCTTTTGAAATTTGGATCAGAATGCAAGAGGAGACAGTAAAGGCATGTTTTCTTAACTTTGCTCCAAGTTTAGTGATTCCTTTACATCTACCCCAGTTCCTTCCTTATATGACTTTCTTATGAAATATGACTTTATTTTTTTACTCTAAAAGTAGCATGGGAGATTGAAGTTCTTTTCATCTTTTGGTGCTGTCTGCATTTTTTATAACGAACAACACATGTGTCTTTTAAAAAATCCATTCTGTTTTTAAAGTGAAGGGTTTTTGTTTTTTCCCAAAATGAACACAATTTTGGGGGTCACATTCTAGAATTTAGGACTCTAAAATACCCTTCCGCAAAATTAATTATCTTTTCTCTTTGGACAAATATCTTTCCCATACTGTTGTTTTCAAATATATTTTAATATAATAAGGAAGGAACTGGGGTAGATGTAAAGGAATCACTAAACTTGGAGCAAAGTTAAGAAAACATGCCTTTACTGTCTCCTCTTGCATTCTGATCCAAATTTCAAAAGAGTTGGTATATTGGCATAGTAGGGTGTGGTGGTGCATGCTTGCTATCCCAGTTGAGATATCTTCACATCTGCACAGCTGGAGAGGTTAGGAACTGAATAGCAGACTTGCAGAGAAAGATGTAACGGTATCAGTGTCCATCTCCACTCCATCCTCACGGTGCAGACGAGAGACCACTGGGCACTAGACAGAATGGACACGGTGTCCACAGTACTTTCACAAGCCCACAAAAACTGTGCTAAAATTTCTTTAAAAACCAGAAGAAAAAAAAATGAACTTTGGGATCAAAGAGACTATTTTAATATATAATATGAATATGTTGCTCTTTCTACCAACATGGTGATAATATGAAACATTTCATTATTTTTTTATGGAGGAATGGGACCAGAAAGGCAAATATGCCTGGGACGGTGACAGTCACAATGTGGTCCTGTCAGGGGCCTGAAAAGGTTCCGGTAGGTGGAGGGGGCAGATCCCGGACAAAAGCCTAGGTCTCCTGACTCCTGCTCTCCTTGACTTTCTGCCATGCCCACCCACCCTCTGGCCACCTCCCTCTCCAGTCTTCCTCTGCCTGCTGGCTACGCTGTGTCTTCTCTGGCTAGGTTAGCCCTGGCTTCTTTTACATCATTCATCCCAAACCTCCTCCATCCCAGCTCAGTCCTTCCAAACCCACTACCGGCCATCCCCAGGGCTGATTCTCATTCCTGCTACAGTCCCAGCATGAACTAGCCTGCCCATCTCCTCTGCCTGCTCAGAGGAGTACCACCTCCCAAAGCCTTGTCTCCATGCCACCTTTTCCAAGATGCCTCCAAGACTATTCCAGCCTTGAGAGATGTATACTAGATCTAAAATGCATATAACATGTAATGATCAACTCTTATCTTATTCTTGTTTATCTTATATATTTTGATTTTCTCTTCCCAATTATCTTTGGGGGGGGGTCCTTCAGGGCAAAAGCTGTATTAGGGTTTTCCAAAGAAATAGAACCAATAGGAACCTATAGGATATGAGAAGAGAGAGAGAGAGAGAGAGAGAGAGAGAGAGAGAGAGAGAGACAGAGACAGAGACAGAGACAGAGACAGAGAGAGAGAGAGAGAATTTATGGATTTCTTGTGGGGAATGACTCACCCAACTGTGAATGCCAAGAAGGACCAGGATGTTCCACCAGCAAGCAGGATAAACAAGAAACCCAGTGGTAGAGTTGAGTCTGAGTCTGTACACCTGAGAAAGAGGGAGCTATTAGTATAACTCCCAGTCCTAATCCAAAGAACTGAGAACTAGGGTAGGCAGAAGTGGGGGCCCCAGGGCTTGAGAAGAAAGGTATCCCAGCTCAGAGGGACAGGGGATTTACCCTTCCTCTTCCATGTTTCTATCTTACTTGGGTCCTCAGTGGATTGAATGGTGCTCACCCACATTGGTGAGGTCTGCTGTTCTGAATGCGAATCCCTTCCAGAAACACCCTCACAAACACACCCAGAAATAATGTTTTGCCAGTTATCTGCACATTCCTTAGACCAGTCAAGTTGACACATAAAACTGATGATCGCAGAAGCCATGCCTACACGCCCCCTGAGCATAGGATCAGCACCCAAGAAACACACTTGATTGGCAGGAGTCTCTTGGCTACGCCCCCTACCATAATAGGGTCAAGTACTATCTTTCCTGGGTGGCTGTAATAGGTTTGGCCTTTCTTTCTCTTTCTTATATTTGTACCCTCTGTGCTATCATACTGTTGGACTATAAATTCCTCCTGGGCAGAAGCCTAATATCTTCTCATTCCTGTTATCCCAATCCTCAGCTTAGCACCTGGTATGAAGGTGTTTGGTAAATATTTGATAAATCACCTTTTAAATTGAACTTCTTATTCTGGAGATACCTGTTTTTAATATGAGTTCACCATCCATGGCGGTGGAGGGGAAGAGAAAAACACAAATACAAGAAACCAACTTGAAAACAAAATAAAATTGACACAATTTATTTCCATAGACTTTTTCACTGACCTCCTGTGAGTATTAAATTCCTTCCCTATAGCATTAAATTCACAATCTAAACTCTAACAAGTGTTCCAAACTAGACAAGCATCTCACTTAAATAAGTAGATTTTATTTCAGTTTGTATCTGGGAAATGAAATACTACCAATATGTTTTTTCTGCTTTTTCTTTGATGCTATTTTTAAATATTTTTTAATTTAAAAAAAATTCAGTGATAGCATTATCCTAAATGTGTAATATTCATCAAGTATTAAAGTCAAAATTTAATATATCCTACAATTGAGACTCTTTCATAAAATCATTCCACGTACTTGAAGACCACTTTATTTCTCCTTTTTTTTTTTGGTGTTCCACATGCCTCCTTTCTGAGAAATCACTAATATTTTCTGAGCAATTGAACCACGACAAAGAACATGGCAAGAACAAAAGGAGCCACTCAGGTATTCAAAGCACACACTCTTACAAATGTGTCCTACTGACCTGCAGAATGTTAGTGGGAGTTTAGAAATGCCTACAAAAAGAATATCCAACTCATCATCTGACCTGTCAAATCTAATCAGTTTTATTTTGATCATTGCACCTAATCACTATTAGCTTTGCAAACACTAATTAAAAGCAAATGCATAAACAGCATTTTTAAAGAGCTTCGAGGATAGCGTCCCATTTGCGCATACATATAAGATTAATTTTCTCCAGAGCTGACCAATTCAAGGACCAATCATAAATGAACAATCATAAATGAAATTCTCTAAATATGGAAATTCTCTATATATGGATGGATAGATACATACATACATACATACATACATACATAGATGGATGATTGATACATACATACATATATACATACATACATACATTTTCAAGACCCAGCAAGGGAGTACTCTTCAAAGTACATTTCAAAAGTTTCTCTTCTTAATCCCAAATGAAATAAATCAGCCATCAATTAGACTTCAGTTCTTAGGTAACCATGCATGGAGTAGTTCACTACTGTGGGTTAGCCTGGGTCCAGGAGCTCACTGGATCCTAGGATGGATGGGGAGGAGGAGGGGACTTGGCCTGCTGCAGAGAGTAAAGGAAGCCTGTAGGGTGGGGGGAAGGCTCTGGCCAGCGGGTACCCAGCAGTGGTACCAGCCCCTACACATTCTAAGCATTATCAATTAGCTCACTCACACAAGAATCCAATGAAGGAGATACTTTTACTAGACCTGTTTTACTAACACGAATGCTGAGTGGGAGAGAAATTAAGTAGCTTTCCCAAAGTGACCCATCTAAGTGGCAGAGCAAAGATTTGGAGGTGGACAATCTCACCGTAACTCCTGTGCTCTTAACCCCTGAGGTGCGGTTCTCCCTGGAAGTGATGAACTTCCCTTTCCAGCCACAGGGCAGAGGTCAGCCACTGGAGATGGGAAAGCCAGCAACCTTCTGAGAGACACACTGGCTGATGTCTTTCCAGAAAATTCTAGAAGCTTGAACGAGGGCTCCAGAGAGGCCCTTAGGTAGTAGAGCAGTTCCTACAGCCCAGACTCCTTCAGTCTAGGGAGTAATTTGATTATGCCTCGACTGCATGTTACTAGAAGGAAAAAGAATGTTCAACATGAGTTCCAACTTAAGTGCCTTTACTTAAATGTGTAATTATAAATGTTTCTTGTTTTGTTTTGTTGTTTTGTTTTTGTTTTTGTTTTTTTCGCAGTACTGGGATTGAACTCAGGGGCATTCTACCTCCAAGCTATACCCCCAGCCCTATTTTTTATGTTGCACATGTACTACTACATGAATATACATCATTAAATATGCACTAAGTGGGACAGATCATTCTTTTACACCAAAAACTTAACCATAAACTCACTACATGTAGCATTCACTTACACTAGCACTGGAACTGTGTGTCCCTAACCGAAAATATATATTTTAAAATAATTTAGATTTACTTTTATTTTCAAGTTTATTAGAATGTCTTGATTTAGAACCAGTTTTCCTAGAATTATTCCCTAGTTGTTTTCGATTATTTATCCACGGATGGATGATTACATAAAGAAAGAGAAGAAGAAAAAAAAAAAGCAAAGCGAGACCCTTGATGTATTGCATGTATTGTGTAACCCTGGAACTATATATAAAAATGAAAACAAAATAAAGAGCTTTTTGAAAAGCTGACAGCGGTACCCATGCAAAAGGTCACCGAGCAAGAAAAAGTCTCGCTAGAATAATTCTTTTAAATGCCAGAAACAAAGCCAAAGTGTTGATCCACTCTTTTTAACATTTTTCATAGCTACACAACAGCCAGTGTATAGGATGAGGCATCTCAGTTCAATGTAAGCTGCGGCCAGTGCAGAATACGTCTCATTCAGTACGAAAATAAATAAATAAATAAATAAATAAATTGTTTTTCTGATGATTGCACTAATATACACATACCCAAAAAAAAAGAAAGATTAAATTAAAGCATTTCAGCAATCCTAAAAGGTTGGGGCCCTCTGGCGACACCCCCGTATCCTATCAGCTGATTATGGTAGTGTTGTTAAAGCCAGCTGCCTCTTGAAGCCAAATCTAAGGGAAGAAGAGGGAGATCAGCAAAGTCGCTTAAACATGGAACCTTAAGACCTCACTTAAATCTAGGATCCCAGCTGGGTGTGGTGGCGCACGCTTGTAATTCCAGTACTTGGGAGGCTGAGACAAGAGGATCGCCGGTTCGCAGCCAGCCTCAGCTACTTAGTGAGGCCCTCTGCACCTTAGGAAGACCTTGTTTCAAAATAGTAAAAAAAAAAAAATAGGGCTGAGGGTGTAGCTCAGAGGTAGAATGCCCCTGGGTTCCATCCCCAGTACTGAAAAACAAAACAAATCAAAACTAGGAGCCCTATCAGCTTTGTCTCAACAGTTCCCTATTCCCTTCATACTACACAGTAGAGATTAGTTCATCAAATGTCATCTGTGTGGTCAACACTTGGGTTTTCCTTGAAGCTCTGGAAAGGCTGAGAGGCCATTTCCTGCTGGAGCTACTGGGACTTGAACACGTCTCCTTTCTCTGCACACACCTCAGCTGATGGAAAGGGTAAAATAACACTCCTGACTTTCATAGAAAGGGAACATTATCAAGTGGCTGACCAGGTTCCAGAGGGATTGATCCAAGCCTTAGCAACCAGGGTTATGTCTGCAACACCGATCCTCCAGCCCTGAGGCAGGGGGCTGTTCTGGTCCTCTGTAAACTTCTAGGATGGGCAGCTCAAAAGCATTTTGTCTTGGTGGTGATAGATTGGCAATAGGGCATGACTCAAGAAGTAACAACCTGTCGAGTGTCTTGCAAAAGACGCTAGTGATCGTGAGCGGGTGGGCTGCGTGGTATTTAACGCAAGTATCTAATGTGGATTATTAACTGTCTTCCGTGCTTTAAAGTGACTCCTTCTCTGGGTGTTTTGCTGGGATTTTCTCCTGATGGATGGCATAAGCAGATGTCTGCCTCCTCCCCTTTAAAATCTCCCGTCCTGAAGGAACTGCCTCCCTGCTCTCTAGCTGTGAGGACTGTGGCCACAAATGTCCTCGAGAAGCAGTCACCATAATAAGTTTTCAGGGACATTTTGCTCTTACTTCTAGATACTCCTGCGGCCATGTTTTTTCAGATGCGTCCTTTCAAAAACTGGTCATCTTTTCAGATATGTTTTTGTTAGAGACCTGGACTTTCACGAGAACATCCCGTCCCTGCCCATACCTTAGCGGATGGTTAAAGCCTCATAGGCACGTGTGTTTAAGGTGCAGAAGAGTTAAAATTCCTCTTCCATAGAAACCATAGCCCACTATTTGTGGAGGAGAATGTTACAGAGAAAACGAGTGAGTTTGTGGGGAAGAGTAAAGTCTCCCTTCCTGCCTGGGCCTCCGTGCTGGACATAAGATCACAGTCTTATGATGGCAGAAACCTGTGCTTTCAGGTGGTGGCTTTGACAGCCGGCCTGGGTTCTGGAAACAGCAGAGAGCTTGTGTGAACTCCTTTACTTTAAGAAATCACAGCATTTGGTGGGCGGTACCGCCCTTCCCTGCCGTGGCCTCTTGGGCCACTGGAAGTTGCTCTTACTCTTACGGTTCCCTGGAAAGTTCAGAGAGCAAATCCTTGAGCAAAATAGGCTTGGTGTATCACCAAGCAACAAATGCTTCCTGGAAAACCATTTGGAAGTGTTCCAGAAGTTTTGTGTGTGTGTGTGTGTGTACATAGACATGCACATACATAACTTTTAGGAAAAAATATATACGCACATGTATATATACATAAGTTCTGAAAAGTCACACATATGTGCATTTTTCCAGAAAACCATTCTGAGTTCAATTTTATGTACACGAAAGAGAGACATAGGAATCCATGGAGAAAGCCCTTTGTTAGCATTTTTTTAATTTGTTTCATACAAGAATGACTTTATTTCACACAACAGTGAATACATCTATTCTTTTTCAAAGATGTGGTGCAAAAGGAGGAGCCTACTTAAAGAATCTACAAAGGAAAAAAACATCTCCTAGCCCAAGGGGAAAAAATATATTAAAATGTTAGTTGTCAGCTCTGTATTTGAAGCTGTCTCCTCACTTGAAAATGCTGTTTTCGTTGAAGTAGAAGGAAAAGGGGATTTGGCAAATGTCTCGTGATGTTAATTTCCCCAGACAAATTACATTCATGTCATATGTGAAGATACAAGAGGTGCCTTGCTGTGTTGGGGACTCACAGAGTTCAGTTTTCAGGGCCGCATGTAATAACACAACGAAGAGGTGAAGGTCATTATTGTCTTCTTTTTCCTTTCTTCTCATTTCTACTTTTTTTTCCCTCTTTCCACCAAAGGTAAAGTAAATTAACTTTGACAAAAACCCCTTTTTCAGGAACTCTGGATAATTCATAACCCTGAATCTATTATTTCTAAATGTGCAGATAGCCAGTTACACCTTGATTTCTTTGAGATGAAGCTTTGCTTTTTACCCCATATTTTATCTTTTTGAATAAACAGTCCTTAAAATGTTAGCAAGATGATATAAATACATACCCCAGATGCCTTGGATTTTCTTTCTGGGAAGGGAGATGAGTGTAATAACTCTAAAAAATATGACCATAGCTAAATTGCTCCATGACACCATTAATTAGTGTTCATTCATTCAGGAAATGTACATTAAATGCCCAATATGTGCCTGGAAGTTGTGTTGTAATCTGGAGATTCAAGCCAAATAAGATACAGTGCCCGCCCTCAAGGAACCTGCAGCCTTCAGTAGATGTATGCAAAAACTACCGATAGTAGTTTAGTTTGAGAAAGCCTTTGGAAGCAATATATTTTGAATTTATTTCATAGAACAATGAATGTTTAAGTCTAGTTCTCACAAAAACAAGTGTTGACTAGGGGATCATTGCCAAACCAGAAAGGAAGCTTAGTGCAAAACAGGCCAGGGGATCATTGCCAGACCAGAAAGGAAGCTTAGTGCTCGGATATGCAGACTCAGTGGGGACACAGTTCCCGGCCCCAGGGGAACCCAATGTCTTATGACCTGTCCACTGCTTGGACTCTGAATGACATCATAAATAGCTTTCAGTAAACATCTTTCTTTTTCAAGAGGTTTAATAAAGATCTACCTTTTATGACTTCAGAAACCTCATGAGGTCTCAGACAACTTTATTGGGAAATAACCAAGTTCTTGAGTTGCATGAAGTAAAACACCATTGGCTTCTACTACTTCCTACATCCCTGCCTCATTCAAGAGAGCAATTCTAGAGAATGTCTTTAAATCATGCCATCAGACGTGTCCACCTGAGTCCTTTCCCATTTGGTGAGTAAGTCCCCAGCTATGATAGTCTATCTGCATTAAAGCTGCCTACAGTATGGCATGTGCTCTAAAGATGGCAGAAGGTTTAAAGACAGTTTGTGCTGATAGAAAAGACAGGCCAACATAGAGTTAGAATATTTCAAAAATTCGCAAGGCTCAATTAATATGCCAACTAAGGTAGCCCCACGGGCAAAATAGCAGAGATGAGGAGGAAGGATGGGCAATGTTATAATCTGTAATTCCATTGATCTTCCTTGGTCAGGGCAAATAACATTACCAAAGGTATGCTTTAGCATGGTGGCACATGCCCATAATCCTAATATTTGGGAGGCTGAGACAGGAAGATCATAGGTTCAAGGACAGCCTCAGCAAGTAGTGAGACTCTCATTAACTAAGCGAGACTCTGTTTCTTTTTTTTTTTTTTTTTTTGCGGTACTAGGGATTGAACTCAGGGGCATTCTACCTCCGAGCTACACCCCTACTCCTATTTTTTATTCTTTATTTCGAAACCAGGTCTCACTAAGTTGCGGAGGGCCTCACTAGGTAGCTGAGGCTGGCCGCAAACCCGGATCCTCCGGTCTCAGCCTCCCAAATGCTGGGATTACAAGCGTGCGCCACCACGCCCGGCTGAGACTCTGTTTCAAAATAAAAATAAAATAGGACTGAGAATGTAGCTCAGAGTAGAATGCTCCTGGGTTCAATCCCCAGCACCACAAAAAAATAATAATAATAAGCTAATGGAAATGACTCTGAACTTCTGGAAATATATGCAAATAGCTCAAATCTTTCAGTCAACCACAACTTTCAGATATGGCTTTTTAAAATCAGAACATAAATCATTATAATATCAACCAAATTTTATCACAAGTAATAGGGCATTTGTAGATTCTCTGGTTTTGGCTTTCTGTTAAGATCTCTGCTGGTGGAGAAAATAGAATTGTATCAATTTTTTTTTAAAACTATATTTTTAGGTTTGCGGGTAATAAGCAATCAGTATTTCCCTGGTATCTAGCTTTATTTTTAATTCCAGAGGAAGAAGCTGGTAAGCAAATCACTTTGTGGGTTCCCATTAAAACAAAGTTTAAACAAACAAAGACAAGAGAGAGCTGAGGTTCAAGAGATTTGCATCTGACTCTGGCTCTGATCAGCTGGGTGACCTTGAATAAAGGAATCTCCTCATCTTCAGAGACTTTGTCTATAAAATAAAGATAACATTACGATTGAAGAATTAAGTAAGATGGCATGAGAAGTGCCTACTGTGAGGAACTCACAGTAGCTCATTTCCTTACGGTGTGTCAATGTCTGTCTGGCTCCCATGCAAGTGTCCTCTCTGCACTGACAAACTCAGTGCATGCCTCCTTGTTCTGGATGGGGCTACACCAGGAGATTAAACGTGGTGCCTGACCTCAAGAACTTCTGTGGTCAAGAATTCTGTTTTGATTCAGGCAGATCAGCTGAGCAAGTAGAAAAGTACTGGATGTTTAGTGTTGAGTAGACAGAGCACAGAAGAAGCCACTCGCTACTTATCAGCAGAGTGGGTACAAACACATGGCAGGTCGCAGAGACACAAATTATGCAATTAAGCAAGTCTGCACCTAGACAACAAACAACGCACTTCTCAAAATCAATAGCTTCGTAGCAACAATGAAGTTGGTAGAGCCGAGGTAAATGGGACAGGGACACCTGACCAGGGCCTTGATTGGTTGAAGCTGTTCAAGTAACTGACCAAACTGTTTGAATATGTCTCACCTTAACTAAGCCAACATAGAAGAGGAAAAGCAGGAGAAATGAAGAACATCGATTAAGCTGTAAGTCATTTAGTTCTTTTGGATATACCATTCAACATGCATCTTCTAGCATTTTCATGAATAAGCTGCTCTTTTACCTGATGGTGATGTGTGGTTGATGGCATGACATTTCCCTGAAGAAGCTCTTTTGCAAATGGAATGAAACTGAAATGTTTCACCCAAAAAAGGGCATTGTGGACTAACTAGTTGGAGAACATTCTTTTCCTATAATCTTTTTTTAAATACCATTCAGCTCAGTTCTGCAAGCATGTTGTTGACTATTAGCTTGAGGCCAGAGGCTGGCTAAGCACAAGGCGGGGTTCCTCTCCTCAGAAGCTCACAGTCTCCTAAGAAGCCCTAGGCATAAGTGAAGCAGGCAGCACCTGACTTCCTAGTCTCTTTCTACTTCCTTCCCTTCCCGTCTGGAAGAGCGCATGATGGGCCCTCTATGTTGCTAGAAATGGGACAGTAGGATTCACATTGATTTTCTATTTTTAATTAACTTTTATTGATGCGTTATAATTGAACATCATAGTGAGACTCTTAGTGATACATTCATACATGTACACACATTACTTGATGTGTTTCTCTCCCCCCATAGATGATCATGAGATTCATTATACATTATTTCATCTGTCCTCTTCCCCAAACCTGTCCTTTCCCTCCCTTCTGCCTCCCCTAGTCCCCTTTTCACTACTCGTCTCTCTTCTTTTCACAAGGCTCAACTTCTTTCCTATTTTCTCTCTAGCTTCCACGTTTGGGAGAAAACACACAGCCCTTGTTCTCTGAGTCTGGCTAATCTCGCTCAGCGTGACGTTCTCCAGTTCCCTCCATCTTCTTGCAAATGGCATACTTTTGTTCTTCCTTGCGGCTGAGTAAAACTTCATTGTGTGTATAGACCACATTTTCTTTATCCATTCATCTGTGGATGGACAGCTCGGTTGGTTCCATAACTTAGCTGTTGTGATTGTGCCGCTGTAAACGTGGGTATGTGTGTTGCACTATAGTATTCTGGTTTTAGTGCTTTTGCAAAAATACTGAGAAGTGGCGTGGCTGAGTCATACAGTGGTTCCATCTCTAATATTTTGAGAAACCCCATGCTGATCTCCATAGTGGCTGTACTAATTTTTACAGCCCCACCAACAATGTACAAGCATTTCTTTTTTCCATATCCTCATCAGCACTCATTGTTTGTATTCTTAATGATTGCCATTCTAACTGGAGTGAGATGTAATTTTAGTATACGTATATGCCTTGCATTTCCCTGATTGCTAAGCACTTTTTTTCCTATTTTCTTTTTTTTTAATTAATTTATTTATTTTTTCGGCGCGGATTTTTTTATACATTTCTTGAGTACAACAGGGTTACATAGACATTTATGACATATCAATCTTTGTCAGATCACAGATAGCACCACTTCTTCGTTTTACACATATAGCCCACATTCTTAACATAGCCTGGTAAAGCAAACTTTCTAGAGTCATAAAACCATCTCCTTTAGGGTCATATATTTACTTTCTAAGAAGTAGGAGGGTCTTTCATCTACGAATCCTAGGGGCAATCTCCAGACTTCGAGACACCAATGTAGCCGTGATTGCTAAGCATTTTGAACATTTTGTTGATATATTTATGGCCATTTGTATTTCTTCTTTTGAGAAATATTTATTAACCTTGGTTTTATAGTTCCAACTTGCTCTCAAGTGGTTCACAAATTTTATATTATATATATCATATTATAGGTAATATGAAATACAATATTTTAATTATATTTATATTAAATATATTTAAAATTGTAAATATTTAGTATTAAATATTACTCATCTTATTCCACATACTGTATTTACTATTAGAGAGAGACAGAAAACAAATACAATGAAATGTTACAAGTTAGAGAATTCAGATATGGAGGATGTGGGAGCTAGTTATACTATTATACTATAGTGTCACCACCTCCCTTCCAGAAACCCTGGGGTCGTCCTTAGCAGTCTGTCCTTCACCTTCCCACTTCTTAATCACCATCAGGTTCTGTTCACTCTGCCCCTAAGTGTCCCTTTATTCTGACTACTCGTCCATGCCATCATCCTGTCTCCTCTGTCCCATTGCAGTGGCCTCTTCAGAGGTCTTATGCAACCTTCTCCTGTCCCTCAATCCATTCACAAATCTACAGCCCGAGTGGTCTTTGAAAAATGAAAATCAGACTAGACTACATCCCCTTTGCTGAAAACCCTTCAGGAGTTGCACATTGCTTTCCACATAAAATCCTCAAATGCAATTCCTCTCTCTGGCCTCACTCCCAACCAACCTTCCCTTTAATTGTAGCCATCTTGACCCTTTCTACATTGGTCCTTCATAACTCCTCCTTCCTCTGGCCTCTGTACAAGCTCTCTTTTTTTCTAGAATGCTTTCTTCATCCCCAGCACCGGTTAAGTCTTAATTTACCTTCAGTTATTGCTTTATTTTTTATTATTTTTTGTGCATATGTCATGCTGGAGATGGAACCCATGGGCATTCTACTTCCGAGATACACCCCCAGCCCCGTTATCTTCTTTTATTTTGAAACCAGGTCTCATGCAGTTGCGGAGAGCCTCACTAAGCTGCCGAGGCTGGCTGTGAACCTGCGATCCTTCCTGTCTCAGCCTCCCAAGTACTGGGATTACAAGCGTGCCCCGCCACATCCAGCTTCCAGTCATTACTTTAATTGTAATCTATTCCCTACTAAATCTTTCACAGCTCATAAGAAAGCACTTACTGAGTATTTCAAGGAATAAATAAAAAAGCCTGACCAGAGGTGGGCATAGGTTCAAGGGTCAATGCCTTTAAGATGGGAATGATTTAAAGCCCATAGCAATTAAAAACTTTGCCTGACCAAGGTCACACAGCCAAGACTAAAAGCCACATCTTTTGACTCCAAATGCACCCCATTAATCTCTGCTGAGAGTCTCAGGTGAGGTTTGTCATGGTGAAGCCTAGTCTCATTGCTTTCCTCAAAGAATTCTAACCTGTCCATCTTGTATGCGCCATTAATGCTCATGCGTGCAGCTTGGGGAACATGACCCTGAAAAGTTCTAGATGCTCAGTGTCTTCCTGTTGAAGATTCTACGAGCACTGTTTAGTGCTGCTGCCTTTCCTCTTCACTGAAGAAGTCCCCCTGCCTCCTACACCAGCGAGTCGCAGCTCACTGATGTGTTTAAAGTAATGTCCCTCTCACTGTCTCATGGGTAGCACGTGCTGGCCAGGCTCAACTTGAAAGATTTGTCTTTGCTATTTTTCCACCCTGTACAGATTTCGACCTGGAAAGCTTATTACACAGAAACGGGCCTGGAAACAGCCAGGCCTATAGAGAGAAAGGAAGGAAACTGGTTACGATAGGTATATATTCACCTGAGGACTCAGAACTAGTATAGGTGAATGTGAACACATCCTAAATCCAATGCTGTTAGTCCAAAATGATTATGGGAAACTGAAGAAAACATCATACAAACAGAATTAAAAAAAAAATCCAGGAGGGAAATTGAGTGGTATGCTTGGGGAGAAAAAAAAAAGCAGATTTTACCCATGTAAAACCAGGAGAGAAACGGGTGATGTTTCAAGCTATCAGAGCCTTAGGAGAAGTAGCCGAAACAAGTTTAGACACAGCTGCACCTCCCTGATCGCCCTAGGAGGAACCAAGCCAGATCAGATCCATATAGAGGGCGATGTCCAAGGTCTCCGGGGCCAGAGCTCCATGAAATTCACTTAAGTCTTTTACTAGGTGACTAATTAAAAAGCAGTTAAAGAGAGCAATCATTCTGTGCAGCGGACATCAGCCATGAAGAGTTTAATGGCCTGAGGCTGTGGCTCAGATCTGGACTGCCCCCTGGTATGGCTTCCCAGGAAAGCCTCCTAAACTTGAGCAGAAGCTGTGCTGAGTTTCCACAATCTGGGATAGATAGCTGGGAAGTGGGAAAGGAGGGATTTGAGAGGCAGGAAAGAGGAAACACATATTAAGGCTTCGTTTATAGCGGAGAGTAAAAAGAAGGGCGCTCCCCACAGCGGGAGCTCGATAAACGTGGTCGACCTTCGTGGCTGGGTGATTGTGTGTGGGGATTGAAGATTGGGGGCCAGGCCCAGCACACAGTCTGGGAGACCTCTCGTCTCAACTTCTTATTTAGTGATGTCGTGTTGGCAGCTTGAAAGCAAATGTGGTAGCAGTATTTACACCATGGGAATCAGCAAAAACTACTAAATCAGGTCTTCTCTCTCCCAAGAGCCAAGCATGTAACACCTACCAATATTCCACGGGGTCCATTAGATGAAATCCTTGTGGAAATGGTTCCCTGGAGCGCTTATATGCAGGATCAACTTTAACAGCTCCTGTTGTTGCTTTTCTGTTTTAATTACTAATACACAGTAGCATTCTTCAATTATCTTTTATTACACATCCACTGTGGCTCAGCCTTTGTGGAAATCTCCTGGCAAAATCACCATCGTTGAAAGCATCAGATCTATGGGGAAATATTTCCAAGTTGCAAGTTACTGACTTTGAAATAAACTTTTGGAGAAGAGCCCACTTGTAATTTGGGGATTTTCGATTCTGGGTCCCCGGGGAAGTTAGAGAACAAAGGAATCATGTCAATTTTTTAAATATAGGTTACCAACTGCGTCCTAAGCGTAAGGCAAAAGGGATATAATTACTTAACTTGAGGAAGCAAAAGATGAGGAGCAATTTAATTATAGGGCTGAGTGCTAACTGATTTGTTTACTTTTTGGTTTTTTTTGTGTTTACTTTTTTTTTCTTTAACGGTCCTTCTGTAAGCCTCGGGGATTTGATTAGACAAGGGGATGAATATCTTTATGGAATTACTCTAGGACAAATGATTTGTGGATTTTATTTCAAACATTTACAAATTTATTTTCCTCCATGAGGGGCAATTTACACATAATCTGGGTTAAGGACCAAAAAAGAGTTCACACAAGGTCCCTTGCCTACTTTAAGGTTGCTGTCACCTTTATGATCCTAAATCTACAGATGGTATATTCTAACATTTTGAGAAATGTCATGTCACTCAACAAATATCTTTCAAAATACATCTTAGAATACTTATACATCCAAAATTTACAAAAAATGATTACATCCAAAATCATTTTTTGGTCGAAAATAAGTATTATAAAACTTAGACCATCTCTTATTAGTATAAAGCCCTTAAATTAAGCATTCTAAATCAATACTTTTTGATAACCCATGAGGGAAATATTATTTGGGGCTAGCTTAATTAGCATCATTGTACTTCTTCATTCAGAAGGGGTAGAGATGTTACATCCTAAACGATAATACAGTAATCTGGTTTGGCATTTCTTTACAATGATCTGAACACTGAAATGACAGCTGTAAATCTGCCACTTGGAACCACAGCAATGATTTACAGCGCTCCTGGGCCTTCGTTTAACAGTTGGTTTATGATGTGGTTTCAGAGTAACACATTTAAGCCTGGGATGTCCCTCCCTCCAAAACTGACATCAATCCATAAAGCTTTCTAATGATGACTCTACCACACACCAAAAGTATTCTCCAAAGCACATTTTTGGACTGGTTTATCTAAAATCTGTAGATTTCTGAATTTCCCTTCATAATCTGCCTTGGAATGGCTGTCTCCAGTTGAGCTGATAAGTGCACAAATATCTCCCTGTGGCAGAAGCCTTCCCAGCAACCTGCTCCATCTGGTAACTGTCCTGCCTCGTCCTCCCAGCTGTATCACCTGGGAGCCTGTTAAAAGTATTGATGAGCTGGGAGTGGTGGCACAGGATTGTAATCCCAGTACTTGGGAGGCTAAGACAGGAGGATCATAGGTTCGAAACCAGCCTCAGCTACTTAGTAGGACTGGGGGTGTAGCTCAGAGGTAGAATGCCTCTGGATTCAATCACCAGTACTGCAAAAAGAAAAAAAAGTACTGATTATCAAGAACCCCCAAGGTCAGAAACTATGAGCTGAATTCTAGAACCTGGTTCAGGGATGAGTATGTTAATAGACTCACAGATAGTCCGAGAACTACCAGTTCTGCTCACTCTCTGACTCCAGCTCTGGCCCAGGGCTTTGGGATACCTGGGCTACACTGCACCTGTAACCCAGGAACCCCAGGGCCTCTGGGGGTCCCCTGCCTGATCGGCACCTGCTCCCCGACCCCTTTCTCCCTAGACGCTCCATCCTGAGTTTCAGGTATCTGATGTCCTGTCTTTTCCTGCTCAGCTTCCGTCTCCCCACCACCTCTGAGGTGTCTGAATCCTCTGGCCTCCTTCCTCAGCTCCTCCCAAGCCCCAGGTCGACCTCTGTCTCCCACAAGCCCCCAGCCTGCTCTCAGAGGACGCAGCCCACACCCTCTGGTAGAAGCTCTCTGCAGCAAAGTGAGCTCCTCGGGGTTTGTTCGCTCCAGGTGGCCTGTCCCGCGTCCCCTGACCTGCAGGATTCCAGAGTCCTGTCCGAGGGGTGTCCATCTGTCTCCAAGACTTGAAACTCGAGAGGTCAGGGGTCACCTGTGTCTCGCTCACTGTACCCCAACATGCAGCCTAAAATGGAGCAGGCACCTCAGCAGCCTCAAGAGAGCCACAGAGGTAAAAGGCGCGCGTGGATTTTGTCTCGGTGGCACGAGGCCTGGGGCTGCCGGCTCTCTCACCCCGTGTGCGGCATGCTGCTGCCTCGGCTGGAAGGCCCCGAACAGCTGGGGAAGTATCTTCCTCTAAGACCACACAGAGAATTAACCCCAGATATGAATCCAGTTCTCTCCCAGTTCACACCTTGTGAGTTGTAACCCTGTACACAAGGCCTCCGGGTTTTAAGGTTGATCATGGGCTTTTCTCTGTGAATAACCAAATCTAATCCAATCTCAAAGAGAATGCCTGATGGGCTCCTTAAATCAGGGGTTTACGGTAGAATTCTTCCTGTATTTGCAGCCTGATTCTCAACCTCAAAATTAGTTATTTGGTCTGAGTGCTGTACATGAAATCACTTACTGGTATGATTTAAGTTTCTTAATTTTTATTACACTTTTTAAATTTTACAGGTCTCCACACTCTGTCATATATTCTCTTTTATTCATTGGTTTCTAATTTTTGATAGTGTCTCTGCCTGGATGAAATAGCATCCACCTTTATAGAAGTTTACTCAGTCCGACCAACCTCTTTCCGGGGCTCCTGTCTGCCCTGGAGGACCTGCTTTAGAGACCATTGTGAAATCAGCAGTCTACTCAGATTTATTGCCCGTAACACCATCAGACCTCTTCTGATTTTTTAATGCAATTTATTGATGCATTATAGTCTCAGATCATAATGTAAATCATGTCAACGGTAACACACCTGCACACAGCCCTTGGTGGCTTTCCCCGCCCCCCTCCCTATTTCCCCCGTTCCTGCTACAGAGTACTGGGATTGACGTTGGTATATTCACCTGTGTACACATAGTCGATGGTAGTATGTCCGTCTCTTCTGATTTTTCAGTCTTGTCTTTCCTTCTCAACAGACGTCGGCGCATTTTTTGAAGAGGGGATGTGGCTGCGGTACAACTTCCAGGTTCCCACGGTCAGTACCAGAGACGCGGGCAGCAGGGCCGAGAACTCTCAGGACCAGCCGCACTCGGCCCCGGACCTGGCCCAGGAGCACATCCACTTCAGCTTCAGCACCACCAAAGCGCCCTGCATCCTCCTCTATGTTAGCTCTCTCACCACTGACTTCTTGGCCGTTCTTGTCAAACCCACTGGTAAGGACGAGGGGAGCCAGCCTCCTGCCATTTCACAGTGGGCAGACAGAATGTTCTAGTAAGAGTCAGAATCGTTCTTAGCTTGTTCTTTATTCCCCAGTGGATGTTGAGCAAGTTGCCTAACTTCTTTGAACTTCATCTCTCTGCATAAAAGCCAGGAAACAGCTTTTCGGTTGAGTGTTTTATACTAATAATGTTGGTGACTCATGTCACGTTGTTTTCAAGAACTGCGCTAGAGCCCAGGGTGCTGGTGCATGCCTGTAATTCCGGTACTTGGGAGGCTGAGAGAGGAGGATCACAGGTTCAATGTCAGCCTTAGCAACTTAGCAAGGCCCTGTTTCAAAATGAAAAAATATAAAATAGGGCTGTGGGTATAGCTCAGAGGTAGAATGTCCTTGAGTTCAATCCTCAATACCACAAAAAATTTTAAAAAGGAACTATATTACATAAATGTGACATGGTTTCACACATATAATGATTATTTTTGTTCCTATGAAATAAATACCTTCACTATGCTAATTTAATAGAGATGAGCTTTGAAATAGTAAAATTAGCTAGGCGTGGTGGTGCACACTTGTAATCCCAGTATTTGGGAGGCTGAGACAGGAGAATTGCAGGAATGCAGCAATTCCTGCAATTGAGGCCCTCCACAACTTAGTGAGACCCTGTTTCAAAATAAGGAATAAAAAATAGGGCTGTCAGTGTAGCTCAGTGGTAGAATGACCCTGGATTCAATCCCCAATGCCACAAAAAAACTAGTAAAATTAGTTTTATATAAATCAATGAATTATCCTGATTTGTGATATTGTATCAATATGTTCCTACAGAATGTGTGAGCTTTTAACAGATCAGAAATGTTTTCATCCCCACCCTGTCAGAATTTTACTTTCACAAAATATATCCCTTGAATAAGGGTTGCTGAAAACTGGAGCCTATTTTCACCTGTAATACCCAGGGCTGTGTGTGTGTGTGTGTGTGTGTGTGTGTGTGTGTGTGTGTGTGTGTGTGTGTTTCACTGGGGATTGAACCCAGGGGCATTCTACCTCTGAGCTACACCCCCAGCCCTGTTTTAATTTTTACTTGGAAACAGAGTCTCATTAGATTGCTGAGAATCCCGCTAAGGAGGATCACAGGTTTGCTGAGGCTGGCCAAGAACCTCCTGTCTCAGCCTCCCAAGTACTGGGATTACAAGTGTGTGCCACCACGCCTATTTCCCAGGGCCATCTTGATCACCAATTGCACACTGAGCCAGAGGAGATCCTGGTGAGAATATACAATGAGTTTTGACCCTTTGACAGTGACATCTGTGAGGAGTTTAGATAGCCCTAAAGTATGCGAACATGCTACTGAATAATCCATCTTCTCTCTGAAAACTTCACTTCACACATAGTTAAAGTTATAAGAAGATTAGCTTTAGGAATAAAAATATTTTAGGAGTATGAAGGAAGAAATCTCTTACTTCTTGCCAATACTGTGTTAGTTCAGATGTGGAGGCGTCATTCCTGGCTCCTGGATGAACTGCAGCAATGGTACAGTGTTGGCAGCATCTTAAAAGTCCAGATTCTCTTCCATGGGAGCCCAAAATTATTATTAACTCATGTCTTAGTCAGCAAGCTCACTGCTATAATCCAAAATGACCTGACCACGCAATTTAGAGAAAAGAAGATTTATTTGCTCTCAGTTTCTTGGAGATTCTGGGTTCAATCCACGTGAGGCCAGGTCTGGAGCTCAGAGCGTGATGGTAGGAAGCAGAGAGAGGGAGAGGTGGAGACTCTGCTCTCACATGATGGAGGCCGGAAGCCAGAGAGAGGGGAGGAGAGAACCTGGCCACGCCCCCCCCAGGGACCCCTCCTTAGCAACCAAGCCCAGCTTCCAACATTGCTACTGTCTTACCCTGAGGCCTGGGTGGCCGTTCGAAATCCATACCATTACAACCCAATTCAGTTCGAGTTTTTCTAAAAAATAGTAAATTTTGAACTCCCTTTCTGGGCACGGCACTGTTGGTTCAAAGAATTCATAAATTATTCCAGGCATGGTGATGAATGCCTTTCATCTCAGTACTTCGGAGGCTGAGACAGGAGGAACACAGATGCAATACTAGCCCCGGCAACCTAGCAAGAACCTCAGCAACCTAACAAGACCCTGTTTCAAAATAACAAGGGTTGGAGGTATAGCTCAAAGGCAGCACTGGCGTTTCCAGGTGTCTGGATTCCAGGCCCAGAGTTCTCTGCTGACCTCTGTCTCCACTGCAGACTCCTCTGGACACTCTCAGTGTATTTGAAAAACAAAATCAGGCAGTTTCTTTCCAACTGTCGCAAGGCTGTCTTTCAACTACTGGTGAAATTTAAGCTTTCTCACACTCTTAAACACTGCATTTTTGTTTTGTTTTGTTTTTTTATTAGTTGAAATTTAAAGTTAGAAATAAATTGGAGGAATCCATTTGAGAAAAGAAATACCGATGACAGGAAAAAAAATTCCCAAACAGACAAACCAGAAAGCCTTAACTAAAAACCCTGGCATCCTTCAAATGTCACATGTGGGGAGCCTGTGTCACTGTCCCCCAGACCTTCCTTGCTCTGACAGCGACTGCACCTCTCAGATGCTTGAATTCCCATTCACGAAGGCTCCACCCTTCCCCTTCAGCAGCTATCCCGGCAAACGAGTCCTGCCGACTGGACTCCACTCTCTTCCTGTCTTCTCGCCCCCCAGCCCTACTCTACAAGGCAAACATCTCCTAATTCAGTGCTTCCAATACTGTTCGTGTCATGGAACCATAGAAAGACATTCGGTATTTGATTTGAATGACGCATGAGCAATGGGTAGGTTATGTTTGGAGGTTCCTACCCAGAGCCTCCAGCTGCCTTGCCTCCCACAGATCTGCTCAAATGTGAAAGGAGATGTGTTCCTGGCACCCATTACCCACTGGGGAGACAATATATCCATTGGGAGGCTCTGTTCCCAGTGGCTCCTGACTCCACCTTGTTCAGCACCCCCAGAGAAGCCCTCCTTTCTGTGGACATTGTTTAGTGGGGATTATATATAATGCCCCTCTAAAACACTTGGAAACACTTGACCGGCATCAAGAGTGGGGAGGGGGACACCAAATCCCACAGGCGTGTAGTCAATACCCACTGGCCTCATGGGAAAGAGCCAGGACCATCTGGATTTGAATTCTGCCTTTTTCCAGTCGCCTTGGACAATCAGTGGGCAGCCCCATGCCTCAGTTTCCGGTCTATAGTGTCTTCCTCATTGGATTATTGTGAAGCTCAAAGGAGTTACTACATCTTAGGTACTACATAGTATAGACACGTCATGATAATAAGAGAGGCTGAGTAGCCGGGCGTGGTGGCTCACGCTTGTAATCCCAGCATTCGGGAGGCTGAGACCAGAGGATCCGGGTTCGCGGCCAGCCTCAGCTACCTAGTGAGGCACTCTGCAACTTAGTGAGACTCGGTTTCAAAGTAAAGAATAAAAAATAGGGCTGGGGGTGTAGCTCGGAGGTAGAACGCCCCTGAGTTCAATCCCCAGTACTGCAAAAAAAAAATAAGAGAGGCTGAGTGGTTAATGACCAGAGCCCCCTGGTTCAGTCGACATCTTGCCACCTGCTGAACACCCCTGCTCCCCAAAGCACCCTGCGTCCCTGCCTCATGCCCACGACCCTCCCTACCTGGACTCGCTTCACCCAGACACCCGCCTTCCCTTCGAGGCTCAGATCAAGTCTCTCCTTCCAATGACTTCTCCTGCCTCCAGACTCCAATTACACTTATTTTCAATGTCATTTGTTTGGCACTTAATGTACTGTATTGTTATCTGTCTCTGTTATAAATATGCCCTGTCTTCCCAGAGAGATGAAAAGCTCCCAGCACTCCATCTCCTGCCTGCGATAGGTGCCCCTGTAAGTGTTTGCTGATGATAATGATGATGGCCAGGAGAGAATAAATCTGTTAAGCACATTATTTGCAGCAGCCAATAAAAGAGCAGCCTCTTATAACGCCGTTAATTCACTGGGGAGACGAACATGAGACAGAAGAAGTGAAGTATCCCTCCATTTAAATAATATTTTACTTTAATGGGTAAATATTAACATTCTCCCCACCATCATTTAGTGGTCCTCTTCTGCTCTTATTTGAAAGGAAGAAATATATCATTTAAATTTCATTATTCAAGAATATTTCCATGGCTGTTTATAGATATTCACTATATATAAATTTCAAGTTCCAGGTCATCGTTTGCCTCAAAGCAAATAATTTCTGTTGCCATTAAGTGCAGCACTTATAGGAATTTTAAATCCTGCTTAGAAAGCCCAAGAAAGCTAGAAAAATAATGAAAACAACTTAATACTATTTTTTTTTCATACTGGGGACTAATCCTAGGGCCATGCATGCTAGACAACCAGTCTATCGCTGAGCTACATTCCCACCCCCCCCCACACACACACACACACTTTTTATTTATTTATTTATTTATTTATTTATTTATTTATTTATTTAGTGGTACTGGGGATGGAACCCAGGGGCATTCTACCTCTGAGCCTCACCCCTAGTGCTATTTTATTTTTGATTTGGAAACAGGGCCTCACTAAGTTGCAGAGGGCCTTGCTAAGTTGCTGAGGCTGATCTCGAACCTGCGATCCTCCTGTCTCAGCCTCCCAACTATTGGGATTACAAGCATGCACCACCACACTTGGCTTCTTTTTTTTTTTTTTTTAATTTTGAGACAGGTTCTCTCTGAGTTGCCCAGGCTGGCCTCAACCTTTCAAACCTCCTGCCTCATCCTCCCCTGTAGCTGAGATCACAAGTATGCACTCTCCTACCTGGCTTAATTCTGATGTTAATGGAGCTGCCGGACATAAGGGACCGGGGACACTGACAAAGAGACAGCAGGGAGGAGTGTGTCCCAGTTCCTGTGGCTTCAAATCCAGAGCCTTCTTTCACTTACCTTTGTATCCTCAGATCCAGGCACAGCAGGTGACCAGTTTTTGGGGTTCAGGGAAAGTAATCTGCATTAGAAGTGAACTCTACACGTGCAACCAGACAGCTCCCCTTCCGACCTTGAGAAAAACTGTGCTTTGCAGAGGGACTAAAGAAGTGTGTTCTGAGGAAGCAAATGAATGATGAATCGATGCAGCCGTGTGTCTGACAGATGTGGCTGTCATTATATGACGTCCAAGCATTGGAAGTAAAAACTCAAGACAGCCAGCTCGTTGGTTCTGCGCGTTGCCAATCACCTGCCTCAAAGTCCCCTTCACTTGCCAACGGTGGTGACTCTTAACGCTGTTAGGGCAAAGAAACACCAGGAAAATGCTGAAGGGTGGGTGGAGAAGTGTCCAGGATGAGGGAACAGTGTCTTCCACGGCCCTGAGATGGGAAGAGAATGGTATTTTCTAGAGAATAGGAGGGGTCCAAGGAGGCTTGGATATAAAAAGCAAGAGAGAGAGTGGCGTGATTTGAAAATAAAGGAGCAGGAGGAACTCAAATCAGACAGGGCATTGTGAGTTGTATTCAGGATGTCTTCATCCTGTATACAACACGAAAGGCTTTACGGGTTTTTAATGAACAGGTAAAAATAATTGTGCATTTTAAAAAGCTCTTTGCACTTTGCAAGAAAACTCTGGGAAGAAGAAAGCATAAAAGCAAGGAGACCTGTTCATAAATATATTCAACAAATTTTACTAAGCACTTACTGTGGGTCAGGTAGTAGTCTAAACACTGAGCATCAAATCAAAAGGAGAGTAAGCAAAAATTCTTGCTCTCATGGGGCTTACATTGAAATCAGAAGGCAGAGGAGCCAGTTAGGTATAATCTGTATATGGTATGTTGTATGGTAAGAACTTTTATGGGGAAAATATAAAGCAGAAAAGGAAGGACCTTGTGAAGGATGGAAGTATAAATTGGGGGTCTGATGTGCATGCCCCCCACTCAGAGTCTGAGACTGAATGATCACCGTGGAGGCAGGTGAATAAGGAAGGGAGTGCTTAAGGACTGGGGGCTTCAAGAGTAAGGTGTCCATAAATGGGCTGATCGATCAAGAAGGAAAGCCAAGTATAGGAACCTTGTCTCCAGGAGAGGCACACCTCGGTGTCGCACGCCCCTCCAGAGGTCCTGGGGCCCAGGGAGAACAGCTCAGTGGAGGGGAGAAGGTGGAAGTGAGGCTGGAGGCTCAGGGTACCTACCTAGGGAAGATACTCGACCCACAGCAAGCATGCACACCTCCCACAGTGGGAGTGCTGTGGTGGATGAGATGGAGAGGAATGTGGATTTAGCATGTAAGAGAAGCAAGTGAAATGTAGACATGTTATAAGCAAAGACATCCAAGAGAAGATGCTAAGGGCTGGGCATGGTGGTGCATGCCTGTAATCCTCGGACTTGAGAGGCTGAGACAGATGGATTTCAGGTTTGAGCACAGCCTCAGCAATGCAGTGAGACCCTGCTTCAAAACAAACAAACAAACAAATTTTTTAAAGGGCTGATAGTGTAGCTCAGAAGTAGAATGCTCCTGGGTTTAATCCCCAGTACCACACACACACACACATACACACACACACGCACACACACGCACACACACACACACACACATACATGCATCATGCTAACATAAAACTCAGAAATAGTGAAGGGTTTGTTGAATTTTTGTCCAGAAAGTAAAAGCATGGAACACAATTAATTCTTGATTACCCTAACAAATGTTTCTTTCAACTCCAGGAGTGCAGTCCTACATTTTAAATGGCAGGTGTAATGCCAAGAATGCCTAAATAAGGAAAGGCGACATTTAGAAAGCACTGCCTGTATTTGTGTGTGTGTGTGTGTGTGTGTGTGTGTGTGTGTGTGTGTGTGTACACATGTGCTTGAGCCGTGTGTGGTAGGGAGAGACTGCCAGGGCTGGAGAGTAGTTATCTTTCTGTGCTGGCATTTCAGGCAAAATCCTTCTGTTTGCTTTTTGTTGTTGTTTACTTTCTCTGTCTTGATGATCGGGTTGTATCTTATGACATAAACATCAGAAGATTGGTCTCATTCCTCTAGAATTGGGAGAGGTGAATCCATGAGATTTTTGTTTGTTTGTTTGTTTGTTTGTTTTGGGTTTTTGTGTTTGTTTTGGTTTTTTTTTTTTTTTTTTTTTTTTTTTTGTTTTTTTTTTTTTTTTTTTTTTTTTTTTTTTTTTTTTTTTTTTTGCGATACTAGGGATTAAATTTAGGGACATTTACCTCTGAGCTACAACCCCAGCCCTATTTTTTATTGTTTATTTTGAAACAGGGTCTCACTAAGTTGCAGAGTGCCTCACTAGGTAGCTGAGTCTGGCCTCGAACCCAGATCCTCCTGTCTCAGCCTCCCAAATGCTGGGATTACAAGCGTGTGCCACCACGCCCAGCTTATAGTTGGTCAGATTCTTGCTAGGTTGTGGCTTCCATTTTTTAGCTCTGAGATAGCAAATCTGATTAACAGTGTGAAAATTCCAATTTGAATAAAAACATGAAATAAAAATTTGAAGTCCTTTAAAAATCACGAATAAGAAGAGTGATACAGATGAACTTGTTATGCAGATGAACTAAGAACAGGATCTAGGATGTCAAAGTTGCCTTTTTGAATGCCATTTGACATCCATCGTTGAGAAGAAGTAAAGAGAAAACAAAAGTTGACAGGGAAAAGCGAAGTATCATCGGGGGGCCTAGGGGGACCTGGGACACACATCCTTCCTTTAAATTGCATTTGGCCAGTCTCTGACCTCGAATGAAATTTGTTACTTTATTTCTTTGTTCTCAGCGAAGCTACCCCAAATCCCATGTATTTATATTTGCAAATCATGTTTATTTTTTATATCGGCTGCTCATGATTCTTTTATATGCCGAATGTCACCCTTTACTGATGGAGTGAGACCTTCCCTGCAGTCGGCATTTATTTTTTATTTCACGTAATATTTTGTGGGGCCCACAGGTGTCTCCACAGTCCTATATTGTATATGTTCCTAGTCTTCATTTCAAGGCACGATCCTGACTTGAAACATTTCTACCATTTGCTGCTTCAACTTGGCAATAGTGGTCACTGAGGTTCACGGCTGGCGGGTCGTAAACATGTGTAAGCCTGGTGCCGTTAACCCTTGTGGACCAGTGGGCATCTGAGCAGCGAATCCAGATTCAAAGTCAATGGACATGAAATGAGGGAGCAGAGTTTAATGACACCTAAGCTGTGGGAGCGAGGGTATTGACATTGAAATGAAATACAAAGAGTCGTGCGTGGTGGTGCACACTTGTAATCCCAGTACTTGGGAGGCTGAGACAGGAAGATTGCAGGTTCGAGGACAGCCTCAGCAACTAGTGAGACTGTCATCAATCTAACAAGACCCTGTTTCAAAATAAAAATAAAATGAGGCTGGGGGTGGAGCTTGGAAGTAGAATGCCCCTGGGTTCAATCTCCAGTACCACGGGGGCGGGGGGGGGGGGGGGGAATTAAATACAGAGCAAACAATGACCGGGTTTCTTCTCTTTTTCTCGAATAGGAAGCCTGCAGATTCGG